>PJRA01000034.1:93439-122071 GCA_016987375.1 Brachionus koreanus
AAAACAAAAATAATAAAGTTTTTTTTTCCTGGCTGTTTTACGCCCGTTTATCCACTGTTTTTATTTCGTTTAAACGCTCACGTTTAAACAGCGTTTAAACAGTGTTTTTTACCTGTTTTTGTCCCCTCGGGTAGTGTTTTCAGTGACTGCTTCTTCGGTACCTTCTGAAAACCTTTTTAGCTCAGCTGGGCAAGTTCAAAATGAAGTGAGGAATCGTATTGATTTTTTTACATCAATTTTTTTTCAAACCTTTATATTTTTAATTCAATATTTTCAAATGCATGTATTTTACGTGATACTAAATATATTTTTCTGCTACTAGAAAAAAATAAAACTAATTTTATTTTTAGTTCTTTATTTTTATGCCATTAAAAAAATTAATTGATACAAATTATAAGAAAATGATATTAATTTTTATTGACGATAATAAAACTTTTTGGTTTCATCAGTTGTGCCAATTATTATGGCTGGAAATCCTTGCCATAAAAGCTTATAAGTGGCATCTATGCATAAGTGTTTAGCTTTTAGTGCAAGCTCAATTAACCTTCTTGTCGTCAATAACACTCTGATTTCCTTAGCTTTTTTTTTTTAATCTGAAAAGATCAAATTGATATTATTTAATGTAGAAAGCTTCAAAATTGATCTCTTGAGCACAAAGCTATTCAACAGTCTTGAATAAAAATATTCAAAGGTTTTTTCACCATTGGTCGTTTTTGACATTAGTTCTATAAGATTGTCGCTAGTCCTTAAATTGTATTTTAAATTTCTTGAGTTATTTTTCTTCAATTTTGATCTTAAATTTTCAGGTGAATCATGAAATATAATGTTTAATAGGCAAAAGATAACATTGGATCAAGAGTTCTATGCTGAAAAGAATATAAGCCATATTTTTCCAAAAAATTATTAATTTAATTAACACTCAAAAACCGGAGGGGTCTTTTGAACCCCTTTTGTAACTTCCTTTATTTGTTTTTTATTCAATAAATTTAATAATTTTTTTATAATTTTTTTTTCAATCATATCTTAAATCAATAATTTTATATTATTATTTAATATTTCTATAAAATAATTTTATTTTCATTGAAAAAAAGTATTAAAAAAGATTTAAATAAAAGGGTCAAAAAAGTCATCCGGTTTTTGAGTGTTAAAGTTATTAACTTGAATGTTAAGTTGTTAAGTTTTGAGTGTTAAGTTAACTTGAAAAATAACACAAATGAGTTGAACAATAATCAAAATATGGCAGAATAAATGACTCAAAAAATTGAATTTTAATTGAAGTAGAAAGATTTTTCCTAAAAGATATGGGAAATCATTTATAAAAATGAGTAAAAGAAGTGGACTTAACACTGAATCTTGTGAAACATCAAACTTGTGTGACGAAAGTTTAATTTTTAATTCCCAAAACGAACAACTTGTGCTATATTATTGAAGGAATTGGACAGAAGACTTAAGGAATTATTATCGAACACATAGTGAAACAACTTTAGAAGCAAAAGATTGGAATCTATCACATCAAAAGCTTTTCTAAAACCGAAGTATTTTTTTCCTCCTTTTCTGTTAATTTCTCAAAAATAAAATCCCTAAAATAATTCATTTGACTATTATCCATTTCCAATAACCAACCGTTTTTGTGTTCAAAAAATTTATATGTTTTGATGTCAAAAAATTAAATCTATTTTTCTTTAAAAAGATCTTTTATTTATTGTTTTACAAAACTGGTACGAGCCAAAGCTACTTCAAATATTGCTAAAAATTAAGTTTAATTATGTTTTAATATGTCTTAATTCTCATAAAACATAATATGTTTTATAAGTTTTACTTTCAAAGAACTTCACATTAGTTATTTTTCTATGATCTAAAAATTAGATTTTTTTTAAAAAAATTTTTAGACTTCTTTTTTTCAATTTCAAGGTTTATAAACTAATTTAATTCAAATGAAATTTTAAAAAAATAAAAAACATTTTAATTTGAAAATAAAAATAAACGACATTTAATTATCACCTATGTTTTTTTTATGCTTAAATAAAATACAGAAGTAAGGAACAATTTTGTTCCCATCTCTTTAAAGCTACAAAGATTTAAAAATATTGATTTAAATTTTTTTATTTATATCATGTTTTATGTATCATGTTGTATTTATTGATCCAATTTTAGATATCCTGAAAAATTTCTCAAAGCAGGTCATTCAGAATTTTAATTTTTTTTTTAGCATAGCGTTAGAAAAAATAAATTAAAATAAATTAAATTAACAATTAATAATATTAACAATTAATTAACAATTAATAAATTAACAATTAATTAATAAAATAAATTTAAATAACTAGAGAGAATATTTGACAAGTAAGCTTAAAAGAAAATGAATTTTTTTATTTAAAGTTAAAAACTTGTTTTTTTGACTCTTCTGGAATTGTCTATTAAAATGTCATTTAAATCCATAGAATTAAACTTATAATATAAATATTAAACTTTGATTTTATTTGAATAATTTTAATCTAACAGTCTTTACATGTAATATAGATCTGAAAATTAAAATAATTTTATCTTTTAAAAACAACATTATGTAGACCGATTGATAAAATCGATTTTTTAGTTAAAGATTGCAAGGTTTATTTTGAATTTATATAGTCAAGAATTTTTATGACTTTTTTATATTTATTGTAAATGTGTGACTTAAAACATTAGCAAATTTTCAAATTTTGTCAATTATTTTAGATTTTGTTGTTTCTGCAGGGGAATAAATGGGCACAAAAATAGATCATGTGTTTTTTTTTTTTAATATCCTAAATTTTCTAAATTAAACAATAATCAATTTCATAATCAGAAACTCTAGTCTGTAAAGCACTCAGCATTTTGTTCTAAGCGTGGTGCATGGGTGTATCATCACTTATGAAATTAGCTAAAGAAAAGCGAATTGGAAATTTCATGATCAGAAACTCTAGTCTGTAAAGCACTCAGCATTTTGTTCTAAGCGTGGTGCATGGGTGTATCATCATTTTGTGAAATTTTCCAATTCGATTGTTTTAAAAAAGCAATGCATTTCAGCCATTTAAAGTAGGATAGACTTTTTTCACTATGGTTCAAATAGTGGTGCATGATATTGTCATCATAAATGCATTAATTAAAATTGGTGCTCAGTGAACAAAAAAGTGTCATCATATATGTAGATATATGACCCGAAAGATGGTAAAGCATCACAGCACACTATTTTTATTGAAAGCTTAATTTTTAACTAAATTTATTGCATTTCATTTCTATTTATATTTGATTTTGTTTAAGAGAACGCATGATGTTCATAGATGCAGCATTAGAAAAAAAATTCAGTTTAAAATTTTTACTGTGTTTAATTGTCGATCAAAATTTTGTCTTAAATTTGAAATTTTTTTTTTGGTTCTTAATTAGGTATGGCAATGGACCCAAAAATATGTTTTTTGTTTTAAACAAGACATTTTTTTTGTCTCAATCCTATTTTTCTACCATTTTTAAATAAAAAAAAAAATATATTCTTTTTTCAAAAGTTGAAGAAAAATTATACTCAGTTTTTTTTTTCAATTATTTTATTACATATATCATCTCAAGTGTTTAAAACACTACAAACTACTCTCTGAAAACTCTTGAAATTAATTATCCATCCATTCTTCCATTTATTGTTTTTTCTAAATATTTTTCTCTCATTTTTAAAATTAAATTTTTCAAATCAATGAGTAACAATGTATATCAGACTTTGCTATGTAATCTTTTATTAGCCTTTTTATAAATACTCCTGGCTTCCTTAGACTTTCATGTACTTTATGCTTAATGAAACAATGTATTTCAATTTTTTTATGTTATCTTTAATACCAAAGCAACTCTGTACAATTATAATTGAATCTACAAAGTGAATTTTTTCAGTCATTTTAATTGGGATGAAAACCATTTAAATCTTTAAAAACAAAGAAATATTATTTTTTGTTAAAAGTTATATTTAAGTAAGTTTATGATAAAAGAAATTTATTTTGTGAGATTTATTTGATTAAGATTTTTGCAATATCTAAAAATGTTAATTTAATTATAAAATATTTTGGATGAGCGAAGGAATTGATTTAAAAGTTCCAAATTGTCATATTCTAAGAAAAATACTTATTTGACATTTTATGTTATATCCTATTGAACTATGTAAATTTTTTTCAAATAAGTTTTAAAAACTTACTTAGTTAACATTTTGATAGAATATTAACATGGATTTTATTTTTCAATTTTTTTAAAACTTGGTTTAATTGAGTGACAAATTTCTTATATTCAAATAATAGTTTACTTAAAGCACATAAAGTAAATAAATACTTGATTGATTTATTCAAGTACTGATAAAAGAATCTTGTTTTAACTAATTAATTTTTAAAAAAGTACAAAAAGTTCATAAAAGTTTTGCACCTTAGAATTTGATTTTTTTTATGACTCCCAATTTTCATATTTTCATCTTTCAATATTTGTCTTTTTATAAACTAATTTTTAAAGTGACACAACTTAGTCAATTTTGAAGCTTTCTTGCTTCTTTTTATGACAGTAAAAAATCTTTTATTATTTTACGTCATTAAAAGTATATGGTCGCAATAGTGGCGCTATTTATAACAAATCCAAATTTTTAAAGATTAAAATTTTGAACAAAGCAGCAAAGTCTGCTAAATTTTTAAAGCTATTTTTATTTGAATTTTGTTGAGAAAATATTCAACCATTAAAGATTAGACTGATTAAAAAAAGCTGAATAGTTTTAATCTAATAAACCTAAATAATTCCTACTAGGCTATTGTCGTTTAGCAGCCTTACTATTTGACACAGGAAATTTTTTATCAGATATTTTTTAGTCTTTCTTTTAATAAAAGCTAGTGAAAGACAAAATTTTCGAAGAGATGAGTAAAATCCTCAAGTTTTCCGCTTTTATTAACTATTGATTTTTAATTTAAGAAATTGATAATTAAATTTTCTTAATGTATGCTTGAGTAAATTTTAATAATCTAAAGTAGACATCATCTTTGTTTTGTATTTTACAAGTAATGAGAAAATAATCTCTTATAAGTTCAGGTGAATTTTATAAATTTTTTTTAAAAAAAAATGTTTCCAACTTTCCAAAAAAAGATTTTTACATAAGAAAAATTATTTCATGTAAAGAAGGTAAATGTTGCAGTATTTTTTTTTTGAATGTTTTTGAATGTATTTCAATTGTTGAAAGAACATTTGTTTGATTTGTATTTAAATTTCACAATACCTAAATTAATGGCCGAAATGGATAAAAACCATTTTAAAAATTTAATTAAAAATTGTGTTCAATGTTCAAAGAGTATAAATTCATCATTCAAGTCTCGAAGTAATTGTAAACATTTAAGACCATGAGTATAAACATTATGAAAATGACTAAGCATTTCATCAATAATCAGATATTCAAAAAAAATTTTAATAAAAATATTTTTTTATTTTCTATTCAAAAAAAAGGAAATTTATGCCTTATATTTGGCAAATAAATATTTTTGAAAATAATAATATTTAATATTTAAAATTTTAGCATCCTTAATAAAACAACATCGAAAAAAAAAACTTGACATTTATTTTATTTGAAACATATTTATTTTAATGTTAAGCCAGTGCAATTTTAAGATCATGTCATTACTTAATTGATTTAAAATATTTTTAAAGTTAGTCTCATTGGTAACTAGAAAAAAATTTGAAAATTTCTAAAAAATTAGCTTTTACTTAGAATTGATTGATTTTAGAATAATTCGATATTTGAAAAAAAAATTCAAATTAAAATCAGATTTTAGACTATTTATTATTCGTTTAAGCTTATCATCAAACAAAAAAATTCACAAATAAATCAATAATTAATTTCCAAAGAGAAAGAAAGTTTATATTTAATTTTTATAACCAAAAAAATATTTAAAAAAAAAAAAAACATTTTCCATATAATTAAAAACATTCTAAGATTTTTGATATTTTTAATTTTAAGCTCATTCGTCTTTAATTATATGACTTTGGCTTATGCCAATTAAAGTAATTTTATCTTTAATTGAATGCTGGAAATAAAATATCTAATAATGAATTAAGCCAATTTTTAAAAGACATTCGCTCATTATTCAAAAAGATATCTCTTATTTTAAATAGTATTTCTATTTTCCTCCAAATTAATGGCTTATGAAGCGTTCAGCTTTAATTTCTGCTTTTTATTTGATTGATAAAATGATAAATGTACTAGAAATATTTATTACGTAGCAAACAATTGTTCTATTAAAGAAAAAATTATTTAGATATATAAAAAAAAATGGTTTTGGCAACATAAATGATAAATTAAATACAAATAAATTCAAGTTATCGATTTAGTTATAGAAAGTAATGAAGAAAAAAAATGAGAGAGAATTTCAATAACCAAAAATGAGCATTAGCGAAAATTTAACTTTGAAAGAATTTAATAACACGCATCGGGAGTATCAAACCTCGATGTACATGTTCATCTTTTTGTCCGTTCTATACGGTCTCATATCTCTAGTGTCCGTAATTGGAAATTCAATGATTCTATTTGTAGTTTATCGGAACAAAAAAATGCGCTCAGTGACAAATTATTTCATATGTAACTTGGCTCTGGCCGACTTGGTCATTGGACTTTTTGCCACGCCATTTCAGTTCCAAGCGGCCTATCTGCAACGGTGGATATTTCCGAATGTGATGTGCAAAATAGCGCCATTTGCTTCCACTCTAAGCGCCAATGTTAACATAACAACGCTGGTTGCCATCAGTCTTGACCGATACCATGTCATTCTGCATCCTTTGAAGCAAAAACTAAGCAAAAAAAAGGCCATTTACATAATTTTATTAATATGGACCATTTCTGTTTCAATAAGCCTTGGCAAATTGTTCAACTATGTTGTTTTTTATTTTGCCGACCACAAACAATGCGGTCCACAAAGTGATATTTTTTTCAAATATGAAATAATTATACTGGCAATATTGCAGTACATAGTGCCGTTTATAGTTATTTCGTTGACTTATTTTATTATAGGCTATCACATGTACTTTGCCTATACGCCAACATCTGTCAATGATGTTCAATCAAGAACAAGAAAAAAAGCAATCAAAATGATATTTATAGTTGTTTTGTTGTTCATTATTTGTTGGATGCCAATTCAACTTTTCAATGTCCTTAATGTTCTTTTTCCAGAATTTATCGGCAGGTTGATCAAGATTTTTCTTCTTAATTTAATTTAAATACATTTTTTTTATTAAGCCTTAATAATGTGCACATCATTTGGTTCTTTTCGAATTCATTTGCCGCTTCCAATTCATGCTATAATGTGTTTATTTACGGAGTTTGTAGTGTAAGTTTTAATTTTATTTATTTTTTAAAATCACTAGGACAAAAGTTAAAAAAATAAAATAGAAAAAAATGAGAAAATATTCTATGATTCACACATGAAATTATTTTTTGAAAAATAAATTAAAATTTAAATTCTAAATTTAGACATTTTTAAAAATATTTATTAATATTAAATAATATTTTTAACAAGGAATTTTTCAACGCAAACACCATGAAATCTTGTTTCATTACTAAAGCAAAGAGTAATGACTAAAATATAATATTTAAAAAAAAAATACTTTTTTGTAATTTTTTAATTAAAATATTTTTTCTTATGCAAAAAAAAAAGACAAAAAATTAAACATCAATAAGATTTTAATTGATTATTGATTTGATTTTATTAACAAAATTAAAAATTTTATTTTTATTCATTTTAGTAAAATCAAATTTATCAAAACAGGAAGAATTTTTGTTTTGTTTGCATTTGAATTTCATAATAACTTCAAAATATAAACCATTATGGTCTTTGGACATCTATCAGTGATTGTTTCGATTCCTCTCTAGTACCATTCATCGTTTTTGGAAAAATTGACTGGTAAAATGCGCCATGTTCTTCTAGCTGTATGAGGTTAAGTTTTATCTTGAAGAAACAAAACTCTGCTTGATCAAAGAAAGATATTTTTCTTAAAGTGAAGTTACATAAAGTTACATTTGTTCCAAAAGTTCAGAATATATTATTATAAAGATCTGCATTTAAAGCACTACCATCTAAAACAAGTTTAAGGTTTATTTTCCAACCAAACACACAAGATTACTTTTTTTAACGTTTTTTTGAAAGACGGGTCCAACAAATCATTTCTGTTATCATAATTTCGAAAAAAGATCTACTTCTCATCACAATTAATGAATGATCTGTCTGAAAAACCTTTCATCTAGAGAAATTTTTTAAGTAATTACTAACAAATCTTAAAACTATGTTGAATAAAGAAATCTGTCAAATAATGAGGAACAACTTGGTAGCGTCTGTTAGCTTTGTTTATAAAATTAAAGTGACAAGAACTCGCAGGACACTCTTATGGAGTAATGGCTGGTCTAACTGACCCTTTATTGATTTTAAATTTTCATTTAATAAAATTTTTCAGAATTAAATAAATAATTAGTTAAGCATATCATGCTAAAATCAGAAATATCCAACCTTTCAGAAAACGAAAAATTTTATTTTTCAAGATAATGTACGAGTTTTTACTGTTTGATAGTTCCTCAAGGGAAGTAATCAAAAATTTAAGCAACTTGCTTCTATTTATTTGGTTAAATATTTCTATACTCTATTTAAGTTAATTTTCAAAAAAAAAATGAATGTGTCTTTTTTTAACATTAAAATATGTCATTTTTATTTTGACCAGAGTTGTTCAAAAGTCATAAAGTCAAAGTCAAGTCTTTTGACTTTACTTTTAAAAGACTTTAAAACCACTTTTTTTTGAGTTTTCTACAAAAATAAAAAAATATAATTTTATCGAATAATTTAATCTTATTAATTTTGACATTAAATTTTTAAATTAAAATTTCAACTTAAATAAAAATGTAATTAATACTGACTTTTTTTTTGACTTTTGCACAAGTCTGATTTTGACTATTCTAAATTTTTTTTTTAAATAAAACTTTTTAGTGTTTTTTAAAATGATTAAATTTTCAAAATGCATTTTTTAATCCAAATTAATAAAATTATAAGTATAAGAATATTTTTTAATGAGAGAATTAAATTTTTGGCTTCAAAAAATAAATATAAACACAAAGGCCCGGTGATTTTGACAACTTTTGCAGAAAAAACTATTTATTATAAAACTTTTTTATATGAAAACATAAAATGCTTAAAAAATCAGCATTTAAACTAAAAAATTTTTCAAATTTTAATCTGGGATGAAGATGATTTTAATCTGAATTAAATGAAGATTTTGATTTAACTCTCATTTAATCCAAAGGAGCAAAGCTGGACTAAGATAAGAAATAACAGGTTCGCGAATCCAATTCAAACAAGTCAAAAAGAATTTTTAATAAAAGTTTTTTTTTCTTTGATTTTTGCATAATTTTACTATTTAAAAATCAAATGTGTGAAAATCTTTTATATTAAAAATTAAGCATTTCATCAAATCATTTTATAAATTTAAAATTTATTTCAAATTCTTTCATTATTCAATCATTAAGCTTACTTTTACTAAATTTTTTAAGAAATTTTTTTTTTTTTAAAATCAAAATATTATTAAATATATTAAAAAATATTCAATTTGACATAATTTTTTATCAAAAAATATTAAAACAATTTCTTTTAAGGAAAGGTACAAAAATGAATTTAAGAGTCTTTTGAAGCCTATATCATATTGCCTTACAGTGCAAAGAAATGAAAGTTATAATATAGATAAATCGAACATCAGCCTCAATTTATGGAATAAAAATAATTTGTCTATTAGAAACTAAGATGGATACCAGACACAAATCATGCTTGGGCTACAAAGTATTGAATGAATTATTTCTATTTTTATAAATATACAATTTTATTCAAAAAAAAAAAAAGATTTAATAAAATCAAATATTTGTTATTCCAATAACTCCACATGCTAATCGTCCACCAGCATTACCAGTTGTTTTGCTGAGCTCAGTTCCACCTAATAATGATAAAAATAGAGCTTGAAAGATTTAAAAAAATCTAAATTACCTTGGCCTAGATCGTCAGGGTCCGAGTGAACAATGATAGTTCGTCCAATGATTGAATGAGGTCCGTTTAGACGGACTAAGCGATCATTAAAGTCAAATTTGGCTAAGCCATTTTCATCAGCAGTAATGTTGCCTAGGTCACCAACGTGCCTTTCTTCGTCTTCGGGTCCTCCGTGAGTTTTTTGAAAAGGATTAAAATGCGGACCTGCACTAATGCATCCGTTAGTTGTATCACCAAACTGGTGAATGTGAAAGCCGTGTTGACCTGGGCTTAAATTGCTCACTTCGCCAAATATATGAACTGCCGAATCTAAACCCTGAAAAATAAATTTTTGAACAAAAATTTTTTTTTACTTTTTTTTACTTCTTGTTCAAAATGGACCACTCCTTTCACTGTTTCGCCAATTAGGACGGCCACTGCTTTTATTGACATTCTAATGCAATCTCTTCTATGCTATGAAATTTTGTTTTGAATTAATTTTTAAAAGCAGTATTCAGTAATGGTTGCTAGGCAATCTTTTTTTATTTCTTTAAATAGAAACTCTAAATCAAATAATGCTTTACAAAAAATTAGGATTAGACTAGAAATTTTTTTATGTATATTTAACTTATAAAATGAATGTCCGTATATAGTTGAGAATTATGAATCATGATTTTGGCCAGGCTTTCCTTAATCATTATAATTGGGATAATTTTAATCCCTTAATTATATAAATAGATTTTTTAATTTTAAATTAATTTATTATTGTCTAAAAGATTTTATTTTGCCAAATAAGAACCGCTTTTGATTTACAATTTTTTAAAATAATTGATTATTAATATAAATTGTTACAAAAAGAGCATATATATCTCTTTTATAACAATAATGTATATTCTACGATCAAATTAGTTTAACTAAATTGACAAAGCAGGATAACTAATTTAATCCCACTATAGTATACTTTTCTTTGATGTTACCGATATGGCTTATTTCATTTTCACTTACACTATACTTCCTTCTTTTTTGAATGATACCATTACACAATTCATAATTATGTTTCTTTTTTTTCAATTATTATCACTTGTCTAGTTAATATGGTTAATTAACATAAAAAAAAAAACACTGTTGTATATTTGGGATAAATTAATAGGACATGCTTGAGATAAGTTATAATAGAATAAAAAAATAATTTTTGTAATACAAATTGAACAATATCACCCTCGAAATAATTTATTAATTCTGAATTTTTAGTTACTGGATGGTTCGAGTGTTCAGCATCAGATACAAAACAATGACCTTTAGAGCCCTCGCTTAATTGGAAATACAAAGCTGTATAATATTATTTTTTTGATAATTTTTATTATAATAGTGGCAATTTATTTTGTTCTTATTTTTATTAAATTAAATAATAATTTTTTGATGAGCGTTATAACGAACAAAATGACAATCAAATAAATAATGATTATAAATTTTTATGACATAATATAGATGCTTTAATTTTATCCATTTAATTAGTTAGACTAGAATAATTGCTCGAAAATTTTTTGATAGTAATTGTATTGCATATTTGCAATCTTTATTAAATTAAAATTTGAAAGTTTTAAAGGTAAGTGTCTTTGTCTGGTGCAATGCAATGTAATTGCACAATTAAAATTTTTGAGCAAAAAGAGCAAATTGAATATTTTGTCCAGGAGGCTAGGAATCTTGAAAAATTTTTTCTATCGAATCTAATAATTTGAAAACTAAATAAAACTATTATGGTTTGAAAACTATTTGAAAACTAATCTAATAATTTGAATGTTTTTTTGAAAACTTTGATTATGATGCAAGAGATTCAGATTTTTGTGTTTGATCAAGATAATCTTTAAATACTCAAGGGTAAAAAAATTAATCCACAAAAATGTTAGAACAAATTCAAAATTGAATAGATAAAATTGTGGATTTAATTATTTAAATTAACAGACTAAAAGCTTAAGTAATTTTATTAATTTTTTTTTAATCTGTTGTCGGTTAATATTTCATCCAAAAGATTCTCACAAATCTTGGTTAAATCGATAAAAAATTTTAAAATTAAAATCAAAAACTATTTTTTTATTATCGATTTTTATAAAATAAAAAAAAAAAAACTGAAAAAAGAAATTTTTTAAATTTAAATATCTTTTTTGAAATTTTATAAAACAAAATAATAATGTCTTTATTTGGGTAAAATGAATTAAATAAACTAAAAAAACTATGAATTATATGAAAATTTATTGATTTAGGTCTATTGAAATAAAGGACAAAAATTTAGCATTGGTGATATTAAGTCTATGCGCTTTTACACAGAACGCAATAGTTAGCGGAGCAAACAATGCAGTTTTGTCAACAATAGAGCGTGCATATTCACTAACAGCCATGGAAAGTGCACTATTTCTAAGTGTCTACGACATAGCCAACATTATCGGCTCTCCCATCATTGGCTACTTTGGCGATCGCAGAAGCAAATCAAGAATTATTGCTTTCAGCATGCTGGGTCTGAGTATCGCCTCTCTTCTAATGACGATGCCACACTTTTTGTCTGCATCTAAGCATCTAGATAAGTCTAAAGGGGAAATATTTAAACCAAAATTTCTTTGTCACGTGACCAATGTCACAATATTAAGTAGAATAAAATCAATGTCGCGCAAGCAAAATTTCAATAAAATAAAACTTTTTTTCTATGCATCTAATTTCATAAATGGAATATCAAGTGTAGCATTGCAGACAATAGCCATTTCATTTATAGAATGTATGGACAAAAAAGAAAAAGTGCATATGCGTCTAGGTGTTTATTTTGCCGTATCGGCAATGGGTGTAGGCATAGGTATGCTTTTAACTGGTAACTTTCTCAACATATCAGCACATAAAAATCAACAACAATCAGTTTTATTTTTCTTCAATTCACATGGCTATGATTGGATCGGAGCTTGGTGGATTATTTACTCTATTTCATTTTTATTAAACATTTTACTTTCTATTCTTGTTTTTAATTTTTCATCTTGTCTAATCAACAAAATTGATCAGTCAAAATTGTTGGACTGTAAAGATTTTGCAAGAAATGCTCTTAAAATAGTATCAAGTCAAATTTTTTGTCTGGTTACTATGTGCACAACATTTGAGACTTTTCTAATAAAAGGTTTTGGTTCCTATTTGACAAAGTTTTTTGAGTACCAGTACAGATTAGAGGCTAGCAAGGCAACTATGATTGCAGGCGGTGTTGGTTTTTTCAGTTTTGTCCTAGGTCCATTGACAGGGGCCTATTTGGTCAAAAGACTTGAGTGGAATGTAAAAAAGTGTGCCAAGTTTGTCTCAATTGTTTTATTTTTAACAAGTGGTGCATTTTTTGGTCTTGTTAGTTCATGTCGACAAGAAATCTTTGCTAAATATGATGAAAAATTTTCATGTAATTGTGATTTGGATTTTTTCTATCCAATTTGTTTTCAGGAAAATTTGATATTTCAATCGCCATGTCATGCTGGTTGTCTTTCATTTATCAAACCAAATATTTTCTCAAATTGTCTAGTATTCAAGAATAAGACTGCAAATATGTATGCATGTAGTCGACCAGCATCCCAATGTGTACTCAGTTTAATGATAGTTTCACTAGTTAGCTTGGTAATCTTATTTCTGAGCTCAATAGTATTTTTGCCTATTTTGAGAATTTTGCTCGAAAGTGTGAGCGAAGAAAGCCAGTCGTTTGCGCTTGGTATTCGCTCTTTGGTAAATAAATTGTTCGGTAATATACCAGGACCGATTGTTTTTGCTCTTGTTTTAAACAAGTCGTGTCTCCAATGGACTCACAGAGAACTAAGTGAAAATCAGACATGCAGATTGTATGAAAATAGATATTTTTCTTTATCACTTGCCTCTATGGGGAGTGCATTACGTTTTTTTTCAGCTATATCAGCATTTTTAACTCTTTATTTTCTTCGAAAACAAGATAGTTTTGTTGTCAGTTATCATTTTAGTGATCAGACTAAAGTGAAAATATCAAACTAGCAGAATAAAGCAAAAAATAATCATAATCGTTTGAGCATTTTTTAATTATTTAAAAAAATTCAAAATAAATAGATTAATAAAGGAGCTTTTGGTCAAACTATTGTCATTTCTCTTATTTAAATTTAATTTGTTTTTTTAAAATTTTCTCTATTAAATTCGGTCATTTAAAAGAAACAAACACATTTTCTTTTTTTAATTTCTGAGATGTCTTGAGAAAAAGTTTAACTTGAGAAAGCCCGGCTGATTTCTCATAAAAATTTCAAATAAAGTTATTAATAGAAATTAAACATTTTTTTGATAATTTATTTATTTTTTAAAAAAATACAATCAAAATTTTTAGCTAATTAAACCCATTTTTTAATAATTTTATTTCTATGTAATAAAATTCAAGTTTCAATTTTTCAAAAAGGGGTCTAAAAACCCCTGGGACGTTTTAGTGTTAAAAAAAAAACTTTGATTATTAAAAAATTAATTAATCTTGTTAGTAGTGTAAGTTGTTTTTTTTTATAATTTGGCGCTTTGAATTTAGGAACAAAAACAAAAAAATTTTAAATTAAAATAACTTTTTTTCTAATGGTTTAGAAATTGGTTCTGCAAAATGTTTCAACTGGTACAAGGTTTGTATCACCCAAATTTAGTCTGTGTAAAAACTCTGCTATTGTGCAAAACATCAAATGCATTACAAACTTAGATTGCGCATTTTTCAGTTGATACATTTAGCAGAACAATTTTTAAACTCTTAGAAAAAAATTATTTCAATTCAAAATTTTTGTTTTTTTGTTCCAGAATTTTCAATTGCTATGAATTTTAATTATTTAGATCAAAATATTTCTCATTTGTTGAAGAAATTTCAAGAGAAAAACTCAACACAAGAAAAAAAATTTAAAATATTTAAAAAAATATATAGAGAAAAGACAAATTATTATGAAAAGCTAAGAATTCTGAATATTTTTTTTCTAAAAAATTGAAACATTATGTCCAGTACTGACTCTTCAGACCAACAAAACACAGTTATTTAAAAGATAAACTTTAGTATTAAAGCTTAAATTTAATTTTGACTTTGTCACCCTCCATTCCCCCCTTTTCCCCGTTACTATATATATATCTAATTTACTTTTATCATTCAGTTAAAATTTTTCAATAATCCAGAATGTCAAATCAAGAAGTGGACAAAAGAAATTTGAATATTTTTATTAGATATTAATTCCTTTGTGATCAAGACTGTTTTCTACAAACAACAATGAGGTGTTTATCAGTCTCCTGGTCTCCTGAGGCATTGACACTAGTTTTTTGATTAACTTTGAAATTGTAAAATTTGTAATAAAATCTTTAATTAAAGATTAGACTTTTTTTTGATCTAAAATAAATATATAAAGAAACAAAAATTTTTCAATTATAAATTTTAAATGTTAAAAAAAAATTTTAAGTGAAGGTCGTTTAAAATTGAATTGAATTGTAAACTAAGTGCTTTTTAAATTGAAAAAAAAAACAACAAAAACAAAAATTATAATCTGTATTTTTGAAAAAAAATGCCTGCAATCCGAGACTATGCAAAAGATAAGAGTGATCTGAAGCGTTTTTTGACTGACTTCTATACTGATTTACCCAACGATGCCGGCAAATGCTTCAAATACTCAAAACAACTGGTAAATGCTTTATTCATTTATAAAGAAAAAATTTAAAAAAATTTTATTTTTCCAGAGAGACGTTGCCAACCGTGAGCAACAGGCATTGACCTTAGATTTGACTGATTTGGCCACACAGGACCAAGATTTGGCTGATGCATGTGTAGAAAACTCCAAACGCTACATAGACCTATTTTATGAAGCAGTCGAAGAACTCCTCCCCGAATACAAAGACAAAGATGTACGTTGTCTTTTTTTTTTCAGATCAAATTAGCTTAAATTAATTTTACAATAGACTGTGCACAAGGACACTCTTGATGTCTACATTGAGCATAGACTGTTGGCCGAGCAGCGCTTATACAGTGCTGACGCACCAAGAGAAGCACGCAATCGCTTTCCAAGCGAACTATTGCGCCGATTTGAAGTTTACTTCAAAGCACCGGCAAATATGAAATCAGTGTCGGTGCGCCAAATAAAAGCGCGTTCCATAGGAAAGCTAGTCAATGTTAAAGGAGTGGTTATCCGAGCGACAGAGGTTAAGCCTCTTTTGCAAGTGGCAACATATACTTGCGATCGATGTGGTGCCGAAACCTATCAGCCAATAAACTCGGCTTCATTCATGCCGATTGAAATGTGTCAGTCACAAGACTGTCAGGTTAACAAAAGTGGTGGTCGCTTGTGTCTGCAAACAAGAGGTTCTAAATTTGTCAAATTTCAGGAGGTTAAAATCCAAGAGCATTCAGAACAAGTGCCAGTGGGAAATATACCAAGGGCTATTACTATTTATGCCAAGGGCGAGAATACACGCTTGTGCAAGCCTGGCGACCATGTCGGTATAACCGGCATTTTTTTGCCTCTGATCAAGACCGGATACAATCAAATATCACAGGGCCTGCTCTCAGATACTTTTGTAGAAGCGCACAATATTGTCAAGCTTAATAAGACAGAGGATGAGGAAATGCTGGCAGATGAGCTGAGTGAAGAAGAAGCGGCTAGAATATGCGAAGATGATTTCTACTCTAAATTGACATGTAGTATTGCGCCTGAGATCTATGGTCATGAGGATGTAAAAAAAGCTCTTTTGTTACTACTTGTAGGTGGTGTTGATAAAAACTCACGTGGTATGAAAATAAGAGGAAATTTAAATGTGTTGCTAATGGGGGATCCAGGTGTGGCCAAATCACAGCTTTTAAATTACATAGACAGACTGGCAGTTAGAAGTCAGTACACTACTGGCCGGGGATCTTCAGGAGTAGGCTTGACCGCCTCAGTGATGAAAGACCCGATCACTGGCGAAATGATTCTAGAAGGAGGTTCATTGGTTTTGGCCGATCAGGGCATTTGCTGCATAGATGAGTTTGACAAAATGTTAGACCAGGACCGAACGGCTATTCATGAAGTAATGGAACAGCAGACAATTTCGATAGCCAAGGCCGGTATAATGACATCACTTAATGCCAGAGTTTCAATATTAGCTGCAGCCAATCCGGCTTATGGAAAATACAATCCAAAAAAAACAATAGAACAGAATATTCAACTGCCAGCGGCTTTGTTGTCCAGGTTTGATCTTTTGTGGCTGATCCAGGACAGACCGGACAAAGATTCAGACTTGAGACTTGCCCAGCACATTACTTATGTTCATCAGCATAATGTACAACCACCGACCAACTTTACTCCATTGGATATGAAACTAATGAGAAGATATATTGCTTTGTGCAGAACCAAACAGCCTCTAGTGCCACAAGAATT
Source organism: Brachionus koreanus (assembly GCA_016987375.1). Lineage (NCBI taxonomy): Eukaryota > Metazoa > Rotifera > Eurotatoria > Ploima > Brachionidae > Brachionus > Brachionus koreanus. The sequence goes on from PJRA01000034.1 coordinate 110,835, forward strand.
GACTGATCACATAGTAAGCGTGTATGTGGAGATGAGAAAAGAGGCCAGAGTAAGCTCAGATGCCACATTTACATCTGCGCGTACTCTACTTGGTATTTTGCGTCTTTCTACAGCTTTGGCTAGACTCAGACTTAGCAGTATGGTTGAAAGAGATGATGTACACGAGGCTATTAGACTAATGGAAATGTCAAAGGAATCGCTTAAGCCTAGGTACGAGTCAATGCAAAGACCGAAGAGCACTTCAGATCAGATATTCGCGATTGTGAGGGAGATGGCACCGTTGGATGGGCCGCGTGCTGTCAATTTTCAAGAAGCAATGGAAAAATGCACCAGAAAAGGCTTTACACCTGAAATGTTCAATGAGTGCTGCAAGACTTATGAAGATCTCAATGTTTGGTTAATCAACAATGCCAGAACTAAAATAACTCTTATTTAAATTTAATTTAATTTAATTTTTTTATCAATAACAATTAGAAATTGGCAATCTTAACAAATTAAAAAATTATATATAACACAACAATATGGTCAATTTTTTTTATTTAATTGATGTAAATAAAATAAAAAATTTAATTTTTTTTTCATTTTGGATGTTTTGATGGCCGGGGGTAAAATAATTTTTTTTCACAAATTTTAATTTATACTCATTTCTTTAATACTAATTATTATGGAGTGAAATTAGATCTATCAATAAAAATTTATAATCACTATGTGGACAATATTTAATAGTTGAAAAAGAATCAAAATTTTCTTGATGAATGATATGGTCAATATAACTAAGTTTGGTTTTAATTTCATTAGATTTGTTCAAGAAGCTTATTAAGTTAAGCTTTTTAAATTTTAATTTTTTTAAAAAATTGACAAAAAATTATTCTCCCCGGATTTATGAGGCATTGTGAATTTTAGAACAAAAACAAAAACAAAAATATAAAATTAAAATAGCTTTTTTTCAAAGTGTCTAAAAATCGTTCTGCAAAATGTATCAGCTGATACAAGGTATGTATCACTCAAATTTAGTCCGTGCAAAATCTGTGCAATTTAATTTTAATATTTTTTTAACACTAGAAAGCCCGGCTATTTATTAGGAAAAATTTAAAATTTAGTTGTATAGATAAATTAAATATTTTTTTCTGGCAATTATTCAAAAATTTTTAAGAGTTAAAAACAAGGGTTTAATTTTTAAAAGCTTTTTTGTAAAATTTTATTTCTTTCAAAAAATATTTAAGTTTCAATTTTTAAAAATGTGGTCTAAAAAACCCCTCGGGTTTTCTAGTGTTAATTCATATACTTTTTGCACAATTGCAGAGTTTTTACACAGACTAAATTTGGTTGATACATACCTTGTATCAGCTGATACATTTTGCAGAACCTATTTCTAAACCATTAGAAAAAAAGTTATTTTAATTTTAAATTTTTAATTTTGTTTTTTGTTCTAAAATTCACAATGCCGATTTATGATCCATATTTAAGTCTCCAATAATTGCAGTTCTATTATTCAAGTTATTAGATAGTAAAAATTCTTCTAGATAAATAATGAAATCAATATCAGAAAAAGAAGGTGGTTTGTAGCAAAAGAGAAAATAAACATTTTGTTTCTAAGAACTTACTTCATATGATATACCTTCTTAATCACAATGAAATAGACAGTTAGAAATGCTCAGATTTTTTTAACAAAAACAACAATGCCGCCGCAACAATATCTCTTGATCTTTAAAACATTCAAAATAAGAGATGTTTACTAAAAGATCAAAAATGTAAAAGAGGTCAAACACTAAAAACAAGGCCTGCACTAAAACGAAACCCTTAAGAAATATGTCAAGATTTTGCAGTGAGTGAAAATGTAATTATACTAGATCCAAGACCAGCAACTCATGAAACTGTTTCTCGGAATGTAAATAGAATGAACATAATTCAAACTAACAAGTTACTCAAACAATTCAAGTTAAAAATGAACATGAAAAAAAAGCAAGAAAAAAAAGGGGAAGATCAAAGATTTTTTAAATTTTTTGACCTTTTGTGCCTAAAGTTTTTTTTTTTTTCTAAACTAAAATAACTTTGCTGTTAAAAGAAAAGAAGATCTTAGAAATATTTATTAAGGAACCAATTCTTGTTATACACCAAACTAATTAAAAAATAAATAGACTGTAAGTCAAAAATTTTAGAAATAAAAATAATACCTTAAAATAAAATAACCAAAATCTAAAGAAATAAATTCCAAATTTCGAAGTAAAAGTTTCAGAAGTCAAAGTTATTTTTTTAAAATTTATTAATATTTTTAATATTTTTCTGTTAGATGTAAAAAATTTCTTTTTCCTCATTATTTACCCAGGCATAAGTGTACAAACCGATCACAATACCAAAGATTAAATTTACATACTTTAAATGAAATTATGAAAAAAAATTTTTTACTTTTTTTTCTTAATAAAATTTACCAAATAATTGTTTAGAAAGGTTAATTTTTGACCGAGTAGAAGGACACGCTTGTCATTAGAAGATTCAGATTCTAACAGCTGAATTGATTTGTTAATTTGGACGGAACAATGTAAATTATTGACCGAGTCGTGTGAACATTTGACCAGACTCAAAAAGACGGTCATAAACACCAAGGCCACTATTGAAACTGACAGAATTGCCAAAGAAAAACTAGAAATCGAGTTTTTGTGCTCAACACTTTGCGAAAGAATGGCGTAGAGTGCAAGCAATGTGATTACAATCGAAATTAGCTCATCTGAAAGAAAAATTTTAATTAAAGATGAAAATTTTTAAAATCATATTACATATAAATATAGGCCTAAAGACAAAATGAGCATTTTTAAGCTCTTTGTGAAATACATAGGTCTCGTAGGAAAATAGAATCCATGAAGAAAAAAAAAGCAACATGGCACATAGAGCTAGATGTTGTCGTCTTAAAGACATACTTTTTATTTTAATAAATTTTTTTATTAAATTTTTATTTTTTTTTGTTGAATTATTAGTTATTTATTGTCATGTCAAGTTGATAAAATTAATCGTAAATTCATATTGACTGGTTGAAACGAAGAGTTGTTAGTAATTAGAACAAAAAAGACAAAGTTTTTGGATCGTTTTTGTTTAAGAATGATAGCTTGCTAGAGGCTTTATGTTTTGATTAAGGGTTTATTTGACAATAGTGAAAAGATCGGCCTCGATTTGCTTCATCTAGTTTTGAAAAAAAAATTAATTTTTCTTTAAATTATATCAATAGAGTCAATGGGGAATCAAGAAACGGTTCGTTATAACCGAACTTCTTTACTATATCTAAATAAGACAAGAAAAATTTTTTAAATCTTTTATTTTTTAAAAAAGAACTAATAATGTCAAATATGAAAATGTATTTTATTTTTTAAAATAATCGGAGATGGTTTTTGTTTAACCATTAGACCCAAAATTTAATTCTAAATTGAACCTAAGCTATCAATTGATGACTCAAATTATGTTTTGATTTTGAAAGATGTTTCTCTATTTGAATAATCATTTTTGAAGCTTGTTAATAATATTTTTTAACCCAGCACCTGTACTCGATTTTTTTAATATTTTTTTTAACATGGTCGAGATCTATGTCTCGGCTGCACATGACAAACATACTTATCCGACTATTAGTACACTATTAGTACTTCTTAAGCAAGGAAATACAAATTAACGAAAGAAGACAAAGAAGAAAAGCTAGAAACAAAAAGCATTCTGAGGGGCGTCTGCTTAGAAGATTAAGAACCAAAGTTTCCACACAAGCAACTTAACAATCAGCCCAGGCAAAAATGTTCCGGATAAATGCTAAGATTTTTAGATATTTAAAAAAATTAATTCTTAAAAATTTATTAAATTTGTAATGTCAGTTTCTTACAAATCGAAAGATGTCATTTTAATAAATAATTCTGTCACTAAACGATTTTTATGTTTTTGGTCAAATCTAAAAAATATAAAATTGTTGTGCTAAAATACCCATTGTTTTAAAAAATTTAAGAATCTAAGGAAAATATTATCTAGTGGTAACATTAAATAAATTTAACTAAATCAATTTTTTCAGTCTATTTATACATTTAAAATGTACATTGTAGTATAAAATTTTTTATCAAAATATAATAAATTTGGTATATTTTGTTAATTTTTTTTCAAAAAAGTAAATATTTTAAAATCAATAAATATATTCTCTATTTTCAAGCTAAATGTACACTTAATTTTTTCAAAAAAATTAAGAGTATAATTTTGCACATATATGTTTTTTTCATAGTTTTTGTACATTGTTATGTACCTCGATCAGTGAGTAATTCAGAGATATAATACTGTTAACAATGGTGTATGTCATCTACTATGACATTTATATTTATTCAAAAAACTATTAAACTAAACTAAATATAATTTTAATTAATTTAGAAATGAAAATTTTTAAATTCAAGTTTTCAGAGCAGTAATGTTTATGTCATTACTTAAAGGCAATAGTTTAAATGGGCTCATAATTATTTTGGACTGAATAATAAATTAGTTATGGGATAAATAATTACTACTATGGACTCATTTATTTATTATTTTTGGTATCTAAAATAACTAAATAACGAGTTACGAAATGACTAAACGATAACAATTTTTATTTTAATATCTATTTATTTCTAAATGAAATTTGAAGAGATTCTATATCTCTCATAATAGAATCTTGTAATTTGATGTTGTCTTTGATTACATTTATTTGATGATGAAAAGCTTTTCTCATATGAAACCAACACAACGCTTGAAATTATTTGTTTTCGGTTAAAATGTTGATTTGAATTGGTTTTTATAGAATTGGCTGCATCTGCAAGCAAAGCAATATTGGCAAACTCATTAAACCCAGTTCTTATAAAGCCAATTTGAATTGAATTGAAAATAAAATATTAATTCAGAGAACAGTTTTTATTTTTTTCTAAAACTTTAATCTTTTAAATTTTAAATTAAATAAAAAAAAAAAATATTTTAATTAGAAAATTGACATGATTTGGTTTGTACTGAGAAAATTAAGTTATTAGGACATTTGAGAAAGACAATTTGGTCGTCGATGCATCGGCGAAATTGTGAACAATCATTTGGTACACAAGTCAAATCGATTGATGAACATGCCTGCTGAATAGAAGAAGATGTCTTTTTTTTCAGGAGAGAAATACTTTTTTCAAACTTGATCAGTTTATTCAATATTGCCTCATTCTGTTTACTTATTTTGTAAAAAAAATATATATCAACTAAATCAGACGGCTGGACTTTTTTCCAATAATAAGTTCTCAACATATCAATTAGTTGTGACTCGACAAAACTAGCAGACAAACACAAAATAAAATAAAAAATTTTCACATACATTTTTTTTTTAACTTAAAAAAATTAAAAACTTGAAAAACAAAATTACATTTAAATATTTTTTTTTCAAAAGTGCTTTTTAAAAACTGGTAATTAGTTTATTTAATTGGTCTCTGAAAGTCAAAACAAACTTTTTTGTTTCCTAGATTCGTTTTAAAAGCCAATAGTAGCAAGAATTTTATCTCCAGGAAAAAAATCACGTGATTAATAAATTAAATTGAGTTTAAATTTAAAACAAAATGATAAAGAATTAAAAATGGAAAATATTGATGACACTCAGTCTATTCAGTTGACTTTGGTTTCTCTCTGCATCCCCTTTTGTCTTCTTAAATGTAGGCCATATACCAAATTAATTAAAATTAAGTTTGTTGTTTCATGATAAAAAAAATCAATATTAAATACATTGGAAATAAACTTTTTATTTAACTTTGAAGTAAATTTAACAGGATACTTGATAAATTGGTATCTTAAGGAAATTGAATGTATGGTTTTAAACAAGAAAATTTAAAGAAATTATCGAAAAAAATACATTTATTTTAAAAATGGTTAATTCAAATGAAAAAGCTAAATTTTTTGAAATTTTCAAAAAATGGACCGATACAATGACAATGCATGGATTTCCGAACATATTTCGGACCGGGAACAACACTATTCGAATAATGTGGATTTTTGTTTTCATTTTATCAAATGGATTCTGTTTTTGGATAATAACAAGAATTTTGATTAATTTTTTTAAATATGATGTAGTCACAACAATAAAAGTAGTTGAAAAAGATTTCTTGCCATTTCCAGCAGTGACTGTATGCAATCTAAATCCATTTATTAACGAAGAAGGCTCACAATATGTCTCAAAAGTCTTGAATGATAGCAATTTAACTGATTTTCCACAATCTCATCATGAAGCAATTTTTTTTGGAAAAAAAGACGATGATTCACTCATTCCCTTTAACTATATGTTCACACGCTATTTAACAACAACGTTTTCAAAGACAATTTCAATGGAACAAAGAAAAAATTTAATAACTCCTTACGAGCAAATGTTCATTAGTTGTCTTTACAATATGCAGCCATGTAGAAAAAATGACTGGGTATTATTCTATGACACAGTTTATGGAACTTGCTACAGATTTAATTCAGGCCTGAATTCCCAAGGCGAAAAAACTAGTCTAAAAAATTCATTTCAATCGGGAAAATACTCTGGTCTTATGATTGAACTATTTGTTGGCATATCTGAAGACCAAAAAACTTTAAGTACAGGAGTTGGCGCTCATGTATTTATAAATGACAACTTATTTCTACCCAAAGTTGGCGAAGGTTTTGATGTTTCACCAGGAACTAGTTCAAATTTAGTCGTTGAAAGATTCAAAACTGAACAATTGAGCCAGCCTTACAGTGAATGCATTGAAAATTCGGATTCAATTGATTCATTTGATTCAGAATATTACAGAAAAGTATTTAGATCTAATTTAACTTATAGTCAAACTGATTGTTTTTATGCGTATATGCAATCAGAAACTTACAAGAGGTGTAATTGTGACGAAATCGGACACAATATTGTTTCAGAAAATGACAACATTTGTGATAATATTACTGAGCAAATTTGTTCTATGAAAACTGTCCTTGAATTATTAAACAATAATTACAAAGAAAAATTAAAGTCAAGCTGTCCACTTAACTGTCATTCAGTAAGTTTAGCAATAACAAAATCAGAAAATAAATATCCATCAGTATCATATGGCAATGATTTGATTAATTTTCATAGAAAAATAAAAACATTATTTGGTAATAGATCAAATATAAGCAATGAAGAACTGCGTGAAAATATGCTAGCAGTTAATGTATACTATGAAAATATAAGACAGACTGAAATAGGCCAGAATCCGAGTGTTACTTGGGATGGCTTAGTCGGAAGCATTGGGGGAACATTGGGCCTATTTTTGGGAATAAGCTTTCTAAGCTTTGCCGAAATTTTCGACTTTTTTTTTCAAATTATTTTCCATAAAATTAAAATCAATAAGAGCAAAGTTTTAGCTTTTAAAAATTAAAGAACAAGGAGAAAATAAATAAAGAATTATAATAAAGAAAACTTTTTTCTTATTTAAATATATTTATTAAATTATAACAACTGACCACTTCTAGCCTAATACAAAAATAAAGAAAAAGGAAAAATACAAAGAAAAAATGAAAATGAAAATTTTTTAAATAGACAGTTTTCACTGTGATTTTTTAATATAAAATTCAAATATAAATGCACTTCGGATTAGAAAGCTGTTGTAGACACTTAAAGGACTACAACAGTACAATAATTGTTATAAAAACATGTAATTTAGAAATTGTCAGATATATTAGACTAGTTTTACAATTAAACAAGATAGAGACTAGCTCTCGCGCTTTGGTTGTTGGCATCATTGCGAAGCTATCATCCCTTGGAAATTTCACCAAACACACAGCATGAATCCAACTATTGATTTTAGTTACCATAATTTTGAAGATGGATCCGCTTATCATGACAACTAAATTCATCTAGAAAATTTTGTTTAAGTAGCTTCCTAAAACTTTCAATGACTTAGTTACTGGTGTTGCTTATAGGCCTTTTATACAATAACCAAAATTTCAAAATTTTTATTAAAAAATTTTCATTATGTAAAATTTTTAGTTTTAGCACTAAAAATTTCGAGTAGTTTTTACAAATAAACCTTTCTAGTGTCATAAAGAAAGACAAAGACAAATGACCAAGAGTTAGACATATCATTTAATAATCAGAACATTAATGAAGATCATTTAATTCTGTTTATAGTTTTGTTATTTATTTTTTACAAACACCTAATTTAAGATTGGGTGCGGATGCACATGTTTAACTAATACTTATTGCATGCTAACTTCAACTAATACAACATAGTGCAGCATTCATGGTTGCATCAATTCACTTTCAAGGTTAATCAACAGCCTCAAGAGACTGATTAACACTTTCTTATTAAATTCATTATTGAAAAAAATTTAATTTATTAAATTAAAATTTTAATTTAATTGTTGATTTATTTGAAAAAATTAAACAACAACAAATTTAAGTTAAATAATTCAAATTTTGAAGCAAAATCCAAATAATAAAATTAAATTTCTATTATTGAAAATTGAAGGCTTAAACGTTGAAAAGTTCAACATTGATCCTTGATCACCAAGCAATTTATTAATCTTGAATAAAAATATTCAAATGTCTTTTCTTCACTTATTGATTTGGCCATTGGTTCAATTAGGTTATTGCTGTTCTTTGAAATATAATTCAAACTTAGTACAATAGAACAGATCAAAGAGTAAATAAATCTTGTAGCATTTTCCCTAGATATTAAAAATTAGTGCAACATAGTGCAACATTCATGGTTGCCTCAGCTGTCAATGATGTGTAAACTCGCTGCAAAATGCATCATACTCAAATACATTAAAATTGTGATTTTTATACATAAATTTTGCATAAATAAAAAAAAGCAATAGGATTTATTTAGTTTTTGTTCTGTTCTATTTTACACATTGCATTATTCACAGATCCCATAAAGATGATAAAATAAAAATTTTAAAGAGAAAAAAACATAAAAAAAAAAGAGGAAAAACATTTAGTTAATTTTAAAAAATTTAGCTGATGAGAGAAAAAAACATAAATTTTAAAAATCAAAAAGAGAATAAAACATAAAATTAATAAAAAAATTTAATTAATTAGAATGAGGCAAAAATTAGACTTGGTCTTGGTTCAAGAATTTAGCAACCAAATAGACCTTAAAAAAATTATTTCATCTTCATAAGAGGCAGTCTCCGTAATAAACCCATTCAAATCAAACTAATTGTACTCTGTGCCAAAGCAATAGTCCTCATTTAATAGAAGTAACAACAAAATATTTTCTAAATAGACCCAAAGCAGGTCGGAAGCGAAAAGCTGGTCCTTGTTTACAATATGATCAATGAAGAAATAAAAGTAAAAATTAATGTTTTTTACCATAGTTATAAGTGAAACATTTTAAAAAATTAAAAATAGCAAGAAAATTTATTATAATAGAGCTAACTTAATCATCATGTGGCCAAACGAAGAATTTATATCTTTTTTGAATCAAACAAAATAGAAAAATGTTTTAACTGTTTGCATCATAGATTTTTATTTTTTGACTTTGACATTCTGTAAGCACTATGCTGATTCATTAGATGTCTGTTGATTGTTTGAGCAAAGCAGCAACATTTTATTTTAAAGTTTTCGCCTAGACAAAAAAAACAAAGATATCATAGTTTTTTTTAAATAAATCCCATTAAATAAGAGAAAATAAATCATGTCATTTGTTCACATGCTAACTAGCACGTGATTTTTACTATTGTCAATATTATAAAATTGACTTTCACAGTTCAATAAATTAAAGAGATAAAAATGTGTTTATTTTCTTTAAAAAAAGTCATCTTCTACTCATCAAATGTTTTGCAATTTTGTTGATGCATCGACGACCAGATTGTCTTTCTCAAATGTCCTAATAGCTTAATTTTCTTAGCTCAAACCAAATAAAGTCAATTTTCTAACTAAAATAAAATTTCATCACCCTTTTTTTTTTCAATTATTTTAAAATTTTTAGAAAAAAAAGGTGGGCTCAAATACGTCAATTTAAGCAAAATTTTCCTAGGCATTTTATTTTGCCTTTTTAAAAAATAAATTTGATATTTATTCTCCAAAATCTTTGAAAAATATTAAATAAATAAAAATTAACAATATGTCAACTTAGATGATATTAGCAAAGTAGATCTAAAATTACATTCAAGAAAGCATTATTTATCCGGTCTGGATATAAATATTGCGTAAAAATTTGAAAAAATTATTATCTAAAAAATTTAAAATAAACAGAATGTTTAAGAAAATTGTTATTCTATTGGCTCTAGTTGCATTGGGTAGCTGTCAATTGGGAGGTTTGCAACCTGGAGCTGTCGACGATGCCGCTTGGGAAATAGCCAAATGGTCAACAAGTCAATTGTCCCAGTACACCAGCTCGCAAGGCGAGCATGTCGTCAAAAATATTCGCGATTTAACTACTCAAACAGTTGCAGGCGTCATTTACAGATTTACATTGGACGTTAGTGTTGTTGAGCCAACTGGCACTATGTCATTCTCGTGCCGAATCGCTGTCTTTGACCAACCATGGACCCAGACCAGAGGATTTTTGAGCACTGAGCCACCAAAATGTGTCAGACTTTAAATTTGGATAACATGGTGATTTTATTTTTTCAATTTAGCAAATAATTGTTTAGTCAGCAAAAAAAAAATGATTTTAAAAATGCAAAAATAAAATTAGATTTTTTATTATTTTTTAATTTTAATTAAAAAATATAAAATAAAGCATCTTTTATTAATTTTTATAGACCATATATACAATTATATTAATATTTAAATCAACTTATGACTTAGAAATAAAAAAAAAAGAAAAAAAATTCTTAAAGCTCTCCAAAAGCTATAGCATCATGGTCATATCAATGATGAATACCCAGTAACACTCCATTGCCAATTCTCTTAAAAAAAAATATTTTTTTGTTATTATAAAATAAAAAAATGTGTATAGCAAAATTAATATATATTACTTTTTCTCTTGAGCATCAGAAAAATTATACATTTAGTAGGTAAAAAGACAAATCAAAATTTGAAAATAGCTTTATTTAATCAAAATTTAATCTGATCTGTTTGATTAATACTTTACACAGTATTGCACTATGGACGATTAAATTTTATTTTAAAATTTATGGTCTGCTAAATTAAAAATTCAATTTTTTTTCTAAATTCAAAATTAAATTAATATCTTAGCAAAATGTTTTAAATATAAAAAAATAATCATAAATGTAAAAAAAATTTAAAAAATTTGATATGAATTTATCAATGTTTTTTTGTT
>PJRA01000034.1:123392-134218 GCA_016987375.1 Brachionus koreanus
AATTATTCATCATAGAGATAAGCTTGTTTTTATATAAAAGAGCAATTGTTTTAAGAGCATGAGAGAGGCGAGCATTGCTGACCAAAGTTTCAGCAGTCTCATAGTTCAAATGGGTGCACGTCTGCGGTTGGTTAAAGTTGAAATTTTTTTCAGCTAGTCGACAGCTTAAGCCAGACCATTTGAGCGGATAATCGCTCGGAGTGAATTCCTGCAATTGTGCAACGTCTTGACTTGGCACTGGCACAGCCTCAGTAAACACACTCAATTCAATCTGACTGGCTTTGTCCTTAAGCATAACCACAGCCAGCTCATACCAGTTTTCAGTTGTTATTTCAGCTATAAAATCCTGAAATGACACCACTATGTATTCACTATTTTGCATATAGTTTATTGTATTCTCTAGTTTTTCCTTAGCAGATTGAATGGCGCATGGACTAGAAAATTTTTTTTTCTAATTAATAATTTCAAATATTTAAATTTAACTTTTACTATCCGACTATTTGTGGTGCAAATTGAGTGTTGTTCGATGCGTCAAAACCATTCATTGTTATTTTAGAAAAACCAGCGTCACAAAACGCTTCTCTGACTGTGTGTACAACTTTTGCATTTGCCATTGAGCTAACCAAATAAATTGGCTTATTTGCCGGATCTAAATAAATAAAAAATTTATTATTAAAAAAAGAAAAATTTTTTTTTTCAAACGAATATATTCTCACGTATATATTCTTTCATTTGAGGATCAATGGTTGTTACTACTTTCTCAACGACATTGCTGAACCAACCCCAAGGTTTTTTTGGATTTGAAGGTGCAGTATAGCTGTTTGTAGTTCTTCTCTCTGGCACACTGATACTTGGCTGCTGTAAGGGAAGACTGGAAACAAAGTTGGCTGTCGGCGGTTGACTGGTAGCAAAGTTAGTGGTTGGCGGTTGACTTGGTTGAGGCGGAAAAGGCACATTGGGCACAGTGTTAGGATGTTGGATGTGCGATGAGGGAGTAGGTGATGGAGCAGGTGGTATGAAAAGTCCGTTATTTGGAATACTAGGATCTGAAATTGGATTTAAGAAAGCTTGGCTCTGATTTACTGGTAAAACAGAGATGCCAGTGTCATAGACCTTTCTGTTAAGGGCTCCCTTGGCGGAGTATGGGTTGGAATTGTTGCTGCTTCCGGCTATGTTTGAAGGGGGAGGTGGCGGAACACTTGCTAGTGAAGATGGAGGAGGCAAAGTCGAAGTCAAATTTTGATTCAATGATGGCGGGGTGAGAGCTGGTGGTCTGGACGCGATTGGCGTGTGAATTTCAGCCGAATCGAATGCTGAGCTTTGGGGCTCTGCGAACAAGGCCGATGCAGTTGGCGGCTCTGATTTGCTTTTGGCATCTGATTGTATGGGTTTGAAGTGGGACGAACTCGGAGGTAGAATGCCTATCGAGTTCGACAATGGCTTTAAATTGAACGCTTCATTTATCAAGTTATTGGAAGAGGATGATGTTGATAGGCCTATAGTTGCTGTTGGATTTGTTTTCGGTTCATCGTCAGCACTCATCATTTTTTTTTCTTATTTTTTTTTTTTTTTTTTTTTCTTCAAAATTTTTTGAATTTTTAATCTAATCGCTTTAAATATGTGTCAACTAAATTTTATTAAAATTATATTTTTTTCTATTAGTATATAAGCAAAATAGAGCATTTATCATAGAGACAATTAAATTTCAAAATTCAAAATATTCTTAACACTATAGATTTATTTGAAAAATTTTATTTTTAATTTTTAAAAAATTTTTTTTTTTTTTCTAATCTTAAATTTTTCAATTTAATCAACAGGCTTGTGATCTTATTATATTCAACTGTTTAACAATATCATTTAATTTAAATATAAAATTTTAAAATTTTACAGTCGGCTTGAAACCTCAGTGTCCATCGAAGAACCCGTGGGTGCCAGGATTGGATGCTGATCTGATGCTGAAAATTAGTCACTCATTATTATTTAAATTAAATTTATCAATTGGAAGAAAAGATGAGAAAAATAGAAATAATATACATATGTATGTATAGACCTGGATAACTAAATTGAACACTGAATAATTATAATTTTTTTTTTCTATTTCAGCTACCATAGCAAGACTAAAGCTAGTCTTGCTCCGTAGATATCCTGCTGTAGCTTATCATTATTATATTATTATTATTACTTAAAATTGAGTCGTTTTTTTTTTAATAAAATAATTTTAAATTTTTTTTTGGTAATAGTAAAATTGTAGTTTTGTATCTAAAAACAAAATATTACGTATTAATTCAATTTATTTAGATACTTACAAAAAATCCTGCTTTTTGATTTTTTTCTTATTTTATTAGTTAAAATAGAGAAATTTAAAAAAAATAAAAATAACGTAAAATTTGGTAAATTTATGTAATAAACAGTTATCGTAACACCATTGTATATAGAGATCCTTTTATTAATGTGATATCACACCTCGCAATACTGATACTTCTAGAATCAGAATGGAATTCTATAATATAGCATTCAACACCTCTAACAAGACATATTTAAGAAGCAAAACACAACCCTTTAAAAAGACATTGTTACTAAATCCTTTATTGGCATAAACAGTTAAACAACTATTTTTGTTATTCTTCCAGCAACAAATATCAATATATTGCATAGCTTTCGCAGATATTTAATTTGTATGTCAGCAGAAACTAAACACTGATTTTAAAATTTATTTTCTCTGACTTGTCTTAAAAAAACGAATAACTCATGAATTTTATGTTCAAATTTAAAGCATAGTTAACTTTCCACTTTTAAAAGAATATCATTAAAGCTAACAAACAGTTTTTTTACAGTTTTTAAATTTATTGTTAAATTGCCAGTACAAATAAATTTCAATTTTTTTGTTTTGAATAGCGCTCAATTTTGAATAACATGGTCCTTAGTTACATTATCAAAAATATTCTATCACTTCTACATATGGAAAATTTTTTTTTTCTCTTTGACATTTTTTTAGCAAAAATTTGAATAAAAAAAGCCCAAGCAGCAAAAAGTTTTTTTTCTAAAAAATCAAAAAAAAAAAAAGATTCAATATGCATAATTTTATAATATTCAATCATTTCATGGATTATCTGTTTATTTTTTAATTTTTTTTTAATTCAAATTTTTTCTAAAAAAATCTCAAAGAGAAAAAAAAAAACTTGGCATATAGGACACAAAAATATTCTTTCAAAAACTACTTTATTATACAAATTATTTTTTTGGAATAAAATAAGCTAAGATTTTAATTTAAAAAAAAAAATCAAATGTGTGTTTATTTAATTTTTGGCAGTGCATTTAACACTTTCTTTCTCAAACCATCTTGAATTTTTAAGAGCACTGTCTGTAATTTTTACTTCACAAGTTTGTTCCTAATAGAATAATTTAATTTTTTTCTCTTAAATTTGAAAATAAATAAACTTACAACAACATTTCCACTCTCTTGTTTGATTGAAACATCCAAAACCATGTTGTATTCGCTTGATTCGCCTACTTTTGGCTCTTCGGTGGTGAATCCTTTCAAGTAGTAGTCGCCTGGAATTTTGATGATATCAGCTAAATAGGACGCTGCCCATTTGGAAATCTCATCAGCTCTATGCTTGGCCAAGTTATGCTTGAGTTCATTTAGATCAACATTCTCGGCCAAACATACACCGATTATCAAAACGCTGAATACAACTAAAAATTTCATTTTTAAAATTTTAATTTTTCTTTTCTTTTTTTTTGACTTGATTGAAATTGTCGAATTCAACCAGATCTTTTATAAGCCCAGATCTAAATGTCGACAATATTTATCAAAGAAGCTTTGAACAAACAATTTAGAAGCTCGTAATTTTCAAAATGTTGAATGCAGCCTATTTTCCAAGACCTTTGTGAAGTATTTGATGAAAAAGGAGCAAAAGAAATGTTAGATAATTTTTATTCGGCTTTCAAAGGTTTACTATATAATCTTTTCTTATTTACGTTTTGCAAAATTTAAAGCTTAATCTCATTTTTACAAATAATATTCAGGTAATCAACTTTTTAAGAAAATAAAAACTAAAGGTTCAAATTATCATTTAAAATTCTTGACAAAAAATATATTTTAATATAAAAAAAGAATTTTTTTAATGAATTTCTTTATATGTTAAAAAAAAATATATTTTTGATTAGTGTAGAAAAAAAATCTAGAGATTATGACAAAAAGGTTACAAAGTTTTAGATCATTTTTTAAAAATGCTTTCAATAAGAACGAAAAATACAGCTTTTTTTTTTCTGAATTGTACTTTATTATTTTTTCATATTTTTTCTTGATCAAAGGAAGTTTCAAATTTAGAAAATTTTTATTAGATTTTTGAATTTTTCTAATTTAATTTCGCGATTTTCTAATTTATTTTTTAAAATGAAAAATGGCATATTTTTCTCTCTTTTTAGCATGAAAAAAGCTGAATTAAAAATAAGATTAACTTTTTGACAAATCTTTATTTAAAACAAAATTTAGGTTATTTAGCATACCAAAAAAAACTTACAAAAGAAGAAAATTCTGGCCCGTGAATCTACAAATAATTTTTTTATTTTCAAAAATTGACTGTTTAGACTTGTGTATATTTTATGCAATCATTTTATGAATTCAATTTTTTCTTATTGATTTAATTTGTAAAAAAAAATGTTTAAGAAATATAACTGTATACTCTTTTAATCACGATTTTAATGTATGCTTAATTCATATTTCTTTTATGCAAAAAAGAGAGAGTTAAATCAGAGACGTTGTTTGAAAAAAAGAGTGCTTTTCATGTGTTTTCGAGCATTTTTTGTGTGAATTTGAGTGTGCTATGTGAAGAAAAGTTTATGTGTGAAAAAGAGAGAACAATATGCGAAAAAGCATTAAAAAAATGTGAAAAAAAATAGACCCCAAAGATACCAAATACCTTTAGTTTTTCCAAAGATTTGATTTAAGCATGCATTCGTTAATGTAGCTCAGCCAGTCGTGATTTTAAGTAAGTTTGTAAACCTGAATTATCACTAAATGATCAACTTATGAACTGGTACCTAAAGATAATGCAATAGAGAGCTTGCTGGAAGAGCAAAACAAGCTTTCCAATTAGTCCGGAACGCTAGTATAAAAGATTAGTTTTTTTTATTTGTTTAAGTTTTTCTTTAATTAAATAAAGGTTTTCTAAATTCAGCGTTTACTTTCTTTTTCTCTTTTATTATATATATATTTCTAACGGGCAAAACCTCCCCCGTTAAATAAGTAACAATTTCAGACTTGTCATGTTTCTCCGAAATGGGCGCTTTGAAATGCTGACAAGCACAATTATCACTCGGCTCACATATTAATTTAATTATATCTCCGTATTTTTAACACAATTCTATAGATATGAATAAAGATTCTATTCTTATGACTAAAAAAGGTTCAATTACTTAAATAAATCTTATAAAAAAATAAATTGTATACGTCCATCTGATCCTTTCTTCCTCTAAAGCTCGTATCATCACTATTAAGTTTTTTAGACCAATCGTGTGTTCTTCTTAATTCAAGCACATTTTTTGTGTTATAAAATTTTTTAGAATTAAATACACAAAGAGTTAGATATTTCATTTTGAAAAAGTAAATTCATTTCTGTTTATTTTAATATATTTTTTTTATCTTCCTTATACACTCCTTGTGGAGCATAGGGTCATTACTTTTGATTTCCACTTAAGTCGATCTTTTGCCTACACCTTTGCTTCACCCCATGTAATTGCCATTTCAAAGAGCTCTTTTTGTAATTCGATTTTCTTAAGTTTATGCGCTAGCCATCGTAATCTTTTGATCTTTATGTGATCATTATGCACAGGCTCATTGATTCTTAATTTGTTTTTTTGATTAGTTCACCATTTGTTTCAGTGTATATTTAGAATTCTTCTTAAGCTACAATGAAGAATGTATTAATAATTTTTCTGTCTACTTTAGACACCCCCCAAACATTCATTACCATACATTAGCATTGCTTTCACTATACCATTGTACAGCTTAAGCCTTGTTTTATTGCTGTAGTTGGTAGATTTCCATACAGGTCTGAGTCCTACAAAGGCACTTTTTGCTTTCGACAATCTATTCACTATGTCTTTGTGGGATCCCGTAGTCGTGCTGATGATTCTTCCTAGATATGTGAAGTCT
This sequence comes from Brachionus koreanus, assembly GCA_016987375.1. Lineage (NCBI taxonomy): Eukaryota > Metazoa > Rotifera > Eurotatoria > Ploima > Brachionidae > Brachionus > Brachionus koreanus. Next base: position 129,553 of record PJRA01000034.1, read on the forward strand.
GTAACGCCAACGACTTCTATGCCGTTAATGTTTATCGGGGTGTTAAGTTCTGTGTTTATTCACATTATTTTGATTAACACAAGATCTTGCATTTTGAGCTGTATATTAGCTTCTGTATGTGAAAATAAAAGCTGGGCTCTTTTTTTGAATGAATTTTATTTAAAATAAAATATAAAAATTATTTCCACTTTAATTAAACTAACAAGGAAATATTTATAATAAATAAATAAAAAGCTAAAGCCCAAAACTAGATTTTAAGGGTCTTTAACTAAAAAGATTTACTTGACTCTTACTTTATTCGGTCTGTTATTTAAACCCTTAAAGAATATTAAAGAAAATTATTTTCTTTTTAAATATATTTATTAAATTATAACAATTGGACTCTTCTAGCCTAATACAAAAATAAAGAAAAAAAACTAAAAGAAAATTATAAGGAAAAAATTGAGAATTATAACAAGATAGAAGGCGAGCTCTCTGTCTAATCCTTTACACAGTGTTAAATACTAGTACTTGCTAAACGCATGAGATCAAAGTATTGCACTATGAAACTATAGACATATAATTTGGCTAGAGTCGGTGTTGTAGTTATTTAGAGAACTACAACATAGATAATAAGAATAATCTTTTTAACTGCATTCCATTGCATGACTAATTGACATTTATGGAATGTTGCAATAATATAAAGTCTAAGGTATAATGTTTGAAATATTATTTTAAATATATGTTGAGCGTGATCATTTGTTGTTTCACATGTATTTGCTATCAACACAAGGTCATTTGCAAAGTCCAGGTCTTCAAGTTTGTTGTAAGACTCAACTTAATACCTCTAGGATTAGCAGTTAAGACCAGGAGCAGAATTGAAGAGAGTACGCATTCTTGTCTTACCCCTGTATTTACTTTGATGCTTTCAAATTGCCCCTTTCATAAACCTTAATAATGATAAAATATGTTAATAGAAAAAATTAACTATTTTAGTTTCAAATATATATCCAGTTTGTTTTTAAATTCATTCTTGGATTTTGCGTTAGCAACTTCAACTGGTAACATGTTCCACTCGTTTACCTCTCGATTTGTCAAGAAGTTATTTCTGTTTTTTATTTCTTGTCAGTTGTTTGGTCAATCTTCTTGGATGTCGTCGGAGTTTCTTAGAGCAAATATCTAATCAATACATTCTCTTTCTTTTCTTGACGCCGCTTGTTCCTTTCTTTAGTAGACCATCCAATGACACCCTAATTTTGTGTAGAATCACACTACACACTAACACTTTGCTTACTATTGTAAACATGGTAATCTCTGTCCAATTGTGTTCATTGTGAACTGGGTCTATTCTGACATATCAAAGAAGAAAGACCCCTTGATATGCACCACCATTTGATTCAAAATTGTTTAATTCATTTCTTATTAGTGTTTCTATTTTTAATAAAATGCTGTTCGGCCCAAACAATTGCTCTCATTTTCACTCTATTAAATAAAATTAAATAAAAAAATTTCACAAAAAATTTATTTTAAAAAATATTTAAAAAAAAAAAAAAATAAACAAAACAAAACTTTTTAACAAATAAAACAATTTAGATCGAATTGCGTTTTTGATTATTGTCCATGATCGAACGTGAATTATCAGCTAGTGTATATTTCAATTCGATGTCATTGTGTGAAACAAAAGACATGTGTTTGCTATTAGTGTTGTTTATTTTGCCATTGAAAATTCTTTTAACAGGACTTTGTTTATGCTGAAAAATAGCCGGCATTGTGAAATACTTTGGCTCTTTGGTCTCCATTCGCCGAGCGCCGCTCTCCAATTTTCGGCTTTTTATCCTCTTTTTGTGAAACAACTTGTAGTCCATGCACGCACAAGAACACACCGAGATCGTGTCGAACTGTTCGGGTTTTTCCGGCTGAGCGAACAGCCTCGAATTGCCGCTGATTACGTCTCCTTCGAGATGGACGGCGTTGCGCTTCGCCTCGGCCTGCTCCAGTCGCTCCTGCACCTGCTCTTCGGCATTTATGGTCGCCAGCCTGAGCACAAGCAGGTTCATGGACGAGGCGAGCGTGGTCAAGCCGATCAAAATAAACAGAATGGTGAATGAAGCGTAAGCCAAATTGTTGGATAGAAAATTGTTCTGTTGCAGAGGAACGTAGTCTCCAAAGCCTATTGTGGTCAGTGTAATGAAGCAGTAGTAAATAGCGTCAAAGTAAGTCCAGCCTTCGTTGTGCATGAAAATGTACGAGGCTATTATTATAATGGTCATGCTAAAACAGCCCTCTACTGTGATCAGTTCGAACATGCCTACTTTGGGATTTTTGAAGCGCATGCGCTTCTTTAGACGAGTCAGCGAGAATATAATGAATGAGTTTAGACGTTCGCCTACTGATTGAAACATGATGAGAAAAATGGGTATTCCGAAAAGAGTGTAAAAGATGCAGAATATTTTGCCTGATAGGGTACGCGGTGTTGAGTGTCCGTAGCCGATTAGTGTGACGACTACGGTGCAAAAGTATAATGAGCCTACAAACTTCCACTGATTACCTGCACTGTAGGGTTTTTTGTCGAGCATTTTGTTCCATAAGCGATTGAATTCGGTGTCGTTCATTTTGTACTTGAGCTTGAAGCGAGAGATGTTTTTTTTCAGCTTGTCGTTTATGTGCGCTTCGTTCGTCGATTCAAAGTGATCGAACACAGCCGCTCCTATTATCAAATAAGTAAGAGTTATGACCACTAGTGACAGTGTTCTTATATTTTGTCGTTTCATTATTTATCGTGTTTCATAATCAACAACAAAAATTTTTTTTTCACTTATCTAAAAAAAAAAAGCCCATGATTAAATTCTCGGAAATGACAATCAATATTTCTTTTTCCTTTCTGATAATTAAAGTAAATATTCTTTGTGATTTATTTGTCAAATAAATGTGTTTGAGAAATATTAAGATCGCTATTTGAATAATAGCAGCTAATATACAAATGTTACAGTCATTTGAAAACATTTGCGTTGTTTAACGTTGGAAAACTTCCTAGATTCCTTGATATTTTCAATTATTCATATGAGAACACAGATTAATCAACTTTGTGGTTTGTTGGACAGGACTTGTTTTACAATTTAGTGACAGACTAAAGTCTTGAAGTTCTATTTCATTAAGTAATGAAGTGTATACTTTTTTTTGTGCAAACAAAAAGCTAGCGCATCCCAGGAACTTCTAGGGAATTCAAAGGATTGTCAAATACTTTTTCTTTTAATTGGAATTGATCAAGAAAATTTAATCAATAATCTAATTCTTTTATGTATAGTTAGTCTTTAGGTACTCTTACTTTTAAATAGCCTATAAGATTAATTTTGATGATATCATAAGGAATTACAACTGTGTAAAAAAAATTATCAATTTCTAAAAAATATTTAATTTGTCCGAAATAAGGTTCATTATTAATCTTAAACTTAATAATACTACTTCATTTATTAAAACTTAATTTTGAATATTGAATCGAATTTAAAACTTTTTTTTTTATTCTCGATCTATCGCTAATAGAAACATCTTTATCAAAACTTTCTTTTTCTAACATTTCTAGTTCAAATTAGTTTAATTTTCTATGTTTAAATGGCTCTAATAGTTGGATGTCACAGTTAGATTTTCGATTATTGAACAAGTCTTTATTAAAATCATTACATAAATTTAAATTATTATTTAGATTTAATTCATTGATTCTATTTACTGTGTCAAAATGAAACAGAGTCTAAAACATAAATTTGTTAAATAAATTTTAAAATCCTGTAAAACTAAAAATTTTACTTTTTAAAAATTGCGAATCAGTTTTATTTTCTATATTTGTTTATTTTTTGTTTATTTTATTCATTCTATAATCTATATTATTTAGTTTAATAACTTTAAAAATAAATCGATTTTGTCTATTCAATTTAATGCTAAAATCCCTTTAAAATATCTTTTTTAATCTTAATAGAATCTTTGAATCTTTATTGTAGAGATTTTTTAAGATAGCATACGATCCTAATAAATTCTTGACTTTTCTTGCTTTGAAAATTCATTTTAAATCAAAAAAGATCTTTTAAGTTTATTCAAGAACTAAATAATCCTATAGGACTCTAAAGGTGTCTGACTTAGGATCCTATACCAAGCTGGATTAGGATTTTGGTCCGGAAAATGATCGGATTTTTGGGTAAATTCCTGGCAAGTTCCTAATTAGGATCCTATTAAGAATGGGTTCCTGTGATTTCATTAAATAAAAGAAAGCTAGATCATCGAAGTATTTCTTCTATTCGAAAATATTTTAGTCTAGAAAAGTGACTAAAATCAAGAAAATACATGTTATACATGGCAAGCGACAGCTGAATTTTCTTTCAAACGAGTCACATTTTTTATGAAAGTGACTAAAGTAAAGGGAAATTTTTGACTCAAATACTAGCAAGTTTCTTTAAACTTTAACTACAATAACAATAATAACAACTGAATGATCAAAAAGGAAAAAATTAAAAATGTACCAAAATATGAAAAATTAAGACTTAGATCACCAGTGATGTTAAGGTTGCTCAGTTAAATTAAAAAAATGCTTACCCAATTGTACAATTTTTTTTTTTTGACCCTATTCTATCCTAGTGGATAATGGGGAGGAGGAGCTCATCTCCTTTTCAAGTAGGTTTTTGAGCAACAGCTCCGATCT
>PJRA01000034.1:152200-176623 GCA_016987375.1 Brachionus koreanus
TTAAGATTGAATATTTAGTAAAGTATTCTAGTTCAATTATAGAACATAAATGTCTATGAAGAAAGAAGCACACTTTTGTTTTACAACCCAATTTTAGTATTGTATTATATATATCTATCTATTTTTTCCTTGTTTGTACATTTATGTGTGTAGCACTTGTATTTTAATTTGATTTATAAAAAATTGTACCTCAATCGCTCACATTGTACCTTTTTATTTCTTTTTTTGTTTCGTAAACTATCAAACATTAAAACTTGACTAACAATAGTATATAAAGATGATTATGGTGCGGTAAAATTGATAAAAATAAAATTTTCAAAAATGACACTTTTTTTGTCTTATATAAAAAAAATTATTTTGTCTCAAAACGCTTAAACACGTATTTGAAAATATTAAAAGTGAAAAAAAAAATTTATTTTTTTACATTTTTGTTCATTTTTTCGTTAAATTCTTTAATAAAATAGAAAAAAAAACTGATGAATAAATTGATATTTAAAAAAAAAAATAAAATTATTTTTATTAAAATTTACTTGTACAAAGTCGAGTCGATTGTCACGCTCATACTCCGAGCATACTTTGATAAGTTCCTTTATTTCCTGTGGTGTATCGGGTTTACAATCGTCGGGATTTGGCTTTAGTCGACCGGAGCCGACCAAAAACAAGATCATATTTTGCTCCTTGTGCTGGTAGGGCAATTGACCAGAGAATAATTCGTATAGCACAACACTGTATGAATAAACGTCCGATTTTTGTGTGTACGGATCGGTTACTTTTTGTTTAATGACCTCAGGTGCCATCCATAAAATAGAACCAGTCGGTTGATTGGTACGCACAGTGTTCGGCGTCCATGTAGACTTAACTGTGGCAAGACCAAAATCACCGATTTTCACCGTCCATTTTTGCGACTCTTGTTCGCTCAAAAAGTCATAATTTACCGGAAAATTGTTCAAACGCGGATTGGACTCTTTTGGAATTAGAAAAATGTTGTTTGACTTTAAATCGCGGTGCAGTATGTCTCTGGCATGCAAATACTCCATGCCAATGGATGTTTGCTTGGCAATGTCAATTAGCTGTGTGTGGTCCCATTGTTCCTCTTCTACATGCAAATGACGATAAAGACTAGATCCGGGACACCATTCGGTCACAATGGCCATATAGGGCTTTAGTATGCATCCGATGAAGAGAAGCACGTTGTCGTGTCTTGTCGATTTCAGTATGGCTACCTCGTTTCGGAACGCATTTGACTGGTTCGGCGTCGGATTTTGTACATTCAAAAATTTGACCGCCACTGTGCCATGGTAAAAGTCACAGCCCTGGTGAACTATTCCGAATGAGCCCGAACCAACCTTTTTGTTCATGTCTATATTTATTTGTTTGAACGGAATTTCCCATGAGTTGAACGAATCGCGTCTGTTCGGCTTGTTTTGTTTTGGTCTACTAGTCTTCACTTCGATCTTTGGCTCTGAGCTCAAACTCTTGGCATACATGCTCGAGAGCACACTGCCACTTTCGCGATTCACACTTCCACTAATGCCGTCTATGTTAGACGAATTGGATTTTATGTACTGACTACGAGGCATTGTGTTGTAAATGTTATTGCCAGCAGTTAGCTTACACATGCTACTTGGCGATTCTTTAATAGAAAATTTACATAGACTAAGCTATTTTTTAGTTTAATGTTGTCTTACTTGGCACAGGCCGGTTATTCTCCTAGATTAAATTTAAAAATTAATAAAGTTAATTTTTATTTATTTAAAATTAATTATTAATAACATCATCATGCACTTTTTAGTCATTATTCAATTATTTTAATTTTTATTTATTGTCAAAAAAATTAATATTTGTTTAACTAATAAATTACAATCAGACAAAATGTAATCAATTATCTTAACAGATTGCATAAGCTAAAAATTTATCAACACCAAAAAAATAAAGCAAGACACATATCCAAGAATTGATCGATAATGATTTTATTTTGAAAAAATACAGCAAGATCCAAACATTGACTTAGAAAAGCCATTTGAATTGAGTCAAAAAATTAAAATTATTGACTTAAATAAAGATAACTGGGCAATAAATAAATGTAGATGTTAGTTTTACTTGAAACACTATCATTGCTTTCACAATAATAGCATTGGGAGACAATCAAATTGTCTAACAATTCTCAACCGCTATGTATTATGCATAATCCAAAGATAGCCTTGTTAAAAAGCCAAAAGAAATTCAGATGAAACAATCATTATCTTTAACTATTTATTTGTTCTCTTTTTTTCTATCCCATAAAGATTAAAGAATAAATTAAAAAATTATTAAAATTATTTTCAAAATATTTGTTGAGTCTTTTCAAAGCTTGGATATTTTTTATTTTAGCATCCTTGTAATTCTAAGACTTTAAATCATACTATATGTTAAAATAAACAGAACTGAATGCTCTTCATTGTAGGATAGTGCAACTGGTTTGTTAGTATTGCACTAACTGCACATCTAGTCCCATACGTTTGTCTAACAACTCTATTTACAATTAAATATTTACAATCTCTGTTTGTAAATTTTCTATGTAGATTATTTATAGTATTTACATTTTTCTAACTGGGTGGCGCCACTTCTTTATTCCTTTAATTTAGAAATAAACTATCTGAAATATATAAATTTATATATTCTTTTATTCACACATTGCGGAAAAGCAAATAGAACAAAGTGTCATGTCCCCTTAATAAAATGTATTGGGACACCAAAAATTAATGATATTTTGTTGACAATAAATACAAGACCAAAAAAAATGCATTTAATAAATCAAAAGAAAAAACATACAATGGTTAGCTTTGGGTTAACGTAAATGTTAAGCTCAGTCTCACTGCGGGATCGATCACGCGATGGAATGCTTACTTTTAGTTGATTGACGGGAAGTATTTGTTGACTAATATTCGAAATAGCCAGATCGGGTAGTGGCGATTCCGATCTACCGAAATAGTCAAAGTCGGACTTGGGCAAAACGTTCATTGAGCCGACTAGCGAATTGAACGAGTTTATCTTCCTAGGCGCACATATGAACTGCTCCGATTTTGTCCTACACTCGTCACGACGACACATTACATACAAACACTTCGAACATGCATACACATTTAGAAGAGTTCGCTTCTTGCATGAGTCACATGATCGCAGTGTAAGAGTCTTCTTTTCAAAGCTATGTCTTATTTCATCACTTATTTCAGCTACACATATGCTATCTGCTTTTATTTTGTTCACTTCAACTGACCAGTCCAATTTTAAACTTGAAAATTTTAATTTTAAAAAGAAAAAATTTCAAAATTTATTTAAATAAATATTTATTTTTTTATTAAACTTTAAAAAAAAATTCAACAGAGCTTATTAAAGGCTGTCTAATTATACAGAAACAGACTGAATCAAATTTAGATAAGAAGGATGCCGTCAGAGAAGTACAATGAACACTGTAATTTTAAACAAAAAGTACAAGGAATAGATTGAATGAATGGTTTCAAGAGCACAATATTAATAAGTCCTTTTCGGGTCACAATTTTTTTTCTTCTTTATTCACTCCTTGTGGAGCAAAGGTTCATTAATTAATTGATGTTTCTTCTAACATTAATTCTGTAGTTTTGTTTTAATTTTTTGATTAAATTTAAAAAAAAAAAGAGAAATATTCCTAAATAATGTTGATACATGCATTTTAACCAACTACAAAAACAGCAATAAAACTTCAATAAAATTTTTTTGAATAGTTTTTATTCTCTTATTTTAACACAAGAAAAAAAACTCAAAATTTTGAACTTTTAAAATTTTTGTGACCCATTAAAAAATGCTCGGGTGAACTGTTTTGTTGTAATTATTTTGTTATCTCTGGTCACCAAACTGACATGAGTCATCATATTAAAGCCACATACAACAGTCAAGGTCATTGGATAGGCTGAAAAAAATTTTAATATGTTCACATCATAAAAAGACTAGATAATATTTTCTAAGCTTTAAGAAAAGTTTCCCAACTACCACTAATTTTTTGAGGTGACATTTTTTTTGTCTTATACATTTTAATGCTTTCACTCTAGCTAAAAATTGCTGGACTTACTTGGTATCTTTGATGTATGCAATGCATTTTTTGATCTCCATGTTTCGATTTTTGAGCTTGCTCGAAACAATATCACGCAGTGCAACAGGTTTTTTTTCAACAACAGCCGTACTACTTCCAATGTAAATTCTCAAAAAAGGTGCGGAATTGTTCGTAGTGTTGTTATGACTTGAATTTGGCTGAGAAGTGTCGATTATTTCTACAAAAGAGCGGCTATTTTGACTTAGAGGATTGGCAGTAGCTAATTGCATACTGCTTATGTTTGGATTGGTCACCGAAGTGGGCAACGAAACAGATGAATTGGACTGAGACAAGGTGAACGCGTCCGATTGGGCATTTGTCGGAGACAAGGGAAATATGGGCGCCATGGGAGAGCCTGGTGAAGTTGGCGTATGTGAATGCTTGGCTTGAAGACTTTTGGGTGAATTGTCTAATTTAAGGGTGGGTATGCGTTGATTTTGTTCATCAGTGTCAGACGAATCACGTGATGGCGGAGTGTTCGAAGTGCAGTCCTCATCGCCTTCGGATTCTCTTGTTGTATTCAAAAGCAATTCGAGATTTTGCTTTTTCTCTTGAAAATAGTGAAGTCTCTGAGTTAGTTCATTGTAAACTTCTAAATATTCGGATGGTGGACGTTGATAATTTGAGTGATCTTTGAATATTTCATCGTTTAACTCATTTATGGTTCCTTGTATGCATCGAATGTTCTCTTCGATCTCTTTTCGCTCCTGATACTTCATAAAATTATATTAGCTTATTTATTATCTTAGTAAATTTGTATTCCAGTCATTTTATTTATTATACTTATTGTTTAATAAAAGCTAAAAGAAAAAAAAAAAGAAAAGATAAAATTCTAAATTTTGTCCCATTCTGTTTGCACCCACTTATCAATTGCGCAAATTTTCTTATCTAATTAAAAACAATTCTTATGCTCTTTTGTATCTTCTAATTTATAATTTAAAAATGTGAACTGAAAACGTGTAATTGAACAAATATTATTTTAGCTCAATGTTTGTTTATAGACGAGAGCAACACATAAACAATTTAGATTTTCAGTGCCATTCAATTTCGTTAGTCTAATAAGTAGCTATAGCACGATTTTAAGTAAAAAGCATTTGATTTTTTCAACACATGCCAAATAGAAGAAATCTAGCTTGATGTTTCTAGATTGAGATTGGAAACGCTTTGAAAAAATTAAATAGAACAAAACTTGCTATAAATTCTCAATGTCAATTATTCAACTACACATTAAGTAGCTCTTTACTTAAATGAATAAAGTAATCAAGTGATTTCAAAACCTATTTCATTTATTTGAAACTGAGTCGAACTTTGGTTCTACGAATATGCTAAGACCGAAGTCTTAGCAATAAAATTTTTTTATTATTTGTTGAATTAACTGCAGCTTAAACCACTAACATTCACTAACTAACTATAAAAGCCATTGTTTTTCTTATTAAATTCGGATTCCAATAAAGCATTTTTAAAGCAAAGTCTCTTTATTTATTGAACTTCTAAAAATAATAAGAGTAAATCAAAAATTAAAATTTTAAAAAAATTAGAATATATTAATAACACACTTCTAACAGATAGTGATCACTATAGATGTCAACTTCTGAAAAAAAAATTGTCGTCATTTAACACATTTATTACATGTTCAATTTGATTTTGAGAATTTTAAAATTTGCAGGGTCCTACAATGACTCTCAAAAGGATGTTAATTTCATATGTTTTTAGAACCCTTTTTAAATGAATACAAATATAACAAACTATGTTTTTTGTTTTTAAAATTAGTTATCAAAAATGAATTTAGAGATCATGTCCAATTTGTGATCATATGTTCACATAAAAACAATCTCTATGAAATTTGAAAAAAATTATATAATCTCAATAGAACATCTAATGCTTTTTATTCATTCAAGTCATATTTCATTAATTAATTACACATGTGATATGGAAACGGATTCAAATGTTTGCACAAATTTTTTGTGTACAGGATCTTAGATGGCTAAAGAAACAACTGGACAAGCTTTTTTTTATATACACATAACTTGTTCATTCACATTATTGACTTTTTGCAATAATAGTCTTAAAAATGTTATACTTGTTTTATACTCTTCTTGAAAAGTCCGACAATGTTACTATCAGTCCGAATCATTATTCAATGTAACAGAAAATAAACTAAATATTAATAAAATTGATCAAAGATTAAGCAATCCTTTAGAAAATAATCTTTTTAATGCTTTAGTTTATTCAGTTTCATTGACAAATAGGCTTGTTTCGGAGTATCAAAGAGGCTTCGATTTTACATTAGCTACGAATCCTACTCTCCTATGTAGCTGCTACTTAATTATACAAACTTAAAAATTTATGGAAATAGAATAGTGAGCCAAAAAGAAATCAAGTTTCTTGGCATTAAATTTGATTCCAAGTTAAACTTTAATATACTGGTAGACGAAATTAACGCTGCAATAAAAGGTTAAATATTATTAAGATATTGTCAAATAAAAAATGGGGTCTTACTCAAAACACAGTAGGAAATCTATATAAAACTTTAGTCAGATCAATTTTAGACTATTCTTTTCCTTGCTTGAATTCATTTTCAGAAAATAATATCAAAAAACTCCAAGCAATTCAGTTATAATATGATACTCCCTCCAACATGCTGCATTATGAGGCTTTTAATAAACTTAAATTACTAACAGTATCGAATCGGCTTTTTGAGTTGAGTGAGAGATATGTTGGGACAGGACTGAGTCATTCTATTCCATTGGTTGTCAGACTAGTGGATGTATACAAAAAAGGCTTCGAATCAAGATGTATTGAATAAGCCTACTCCATTGTGTAATTGCTACCTTACTATTTCCTCTTTTTTTCATGAATCTTCAACTATGTAAACTTCTGTTACATTTAACAACCTATTTCAATATATGTCTTTTAATCTTTCTTTACATTTTTTTTTATTTTACTTTATTCTGAAGGAGCTCTAGCTCCGTACAGAAAAACAAATAAAATAAAAAAAATAAACCGTCAATAGCCTAAGCAATTCTTTTTATTGTTTCTCATCTTAATAAGAATTTCTAATTTATCAAATAAAAAAAGCTTATTCAAAATTTCAAATATTTTAAAACTGTTTTTAATTTTCACTATTCTTTTTTTAACTGAAAGAGCTTATGCTCAAAACAAAAAAAAATACAATAAAGCAAAATATGTTTCATAAAATTATCTTTTAGATCAGATTTTGATCGCAAATTATGTGATAAAAAAAAAAAAACTAGATTTTTACCGATCCAATGCATAATTTAACTGTTAACTAAATAAGTGAACTTATGATCAAGTATTGGACATGACCCTAATTCAATTCTAAATTAATTGATTTGGGTTTGAACTGAATTATTAATTTTTTCATATTGTTTGAAAACATTACTTTAGTAAGGTTGGCGCAGGTCAAAACTACAGCACTATCTAACACGTGACTTATTTTTTCTTAATAAATTAGTGAAAATTTAAAATTTTTCTAATAATAATTAAAAAATATATCTAATAAGTATACTGTTGTATAGCTGAGTTTATGCGCTTTCAGATTTGGCGCATAATCAATAAATTAAGTCTTTTAAAAATTGAGATATTTTGACTTCATTAGATGAAACTTTCGATTTTTTTTATTCTTTAAGGAGGGGTGGTCAAAAATTTTTTTTTTTTTTTTTCGAAAACTTGAAATTCAAATAGTGCTGTATTTTTGACATGCGCGAACCTTATGTTGCGGACTTAATTCGTAACTCCTCACTCAGTGTCACTAGTACTTTACTTGTCAATGTCAAGGACTAGTGATAAATTGTTACTAATGTTTTTGTTATTTTTGTTTAATTTATATATATTCTCTCTCTTTTTGTTAAATTTAATTGTCTCGAATAAAATGTTTAAAATATAAAACCGTAATTTTATTAAAAACCCCCAAACCGTAACAGTAACCAAAACTACATTTAATAAACCTGCGAGACCAAGCACCCACACTTGAGTCTTCAACACTTATTATGAAATTCATTCTTAGACACTGATAGAAAAAAGCGGTAAACATGTTGAACTAATTTCTAAACAAGAATAACTTACTCTAAATAGGGAATAAAAATTGACTTCAATTAAAGTTATATAATTGAATGCAATTACATTAAAAAGATGATTTTTAGCTAAAACGTAAATCATAAAATTTATATTTTAGCAACATTAATAATTAAAATATACCAATACAAAAAAATTATAGCATGTTTTAATAAATAAATAATTAGTTATTTTTAAATTCGTTTATTTGGTTATTATTCACTAGAATTCTTATAAAATAGCTAATTAATATACTGTTTATTTGTTCAACGATGCTTTTAGGTAATTAAAAAAAAAAGAAAAAAAAAGTAAATTTAGACCAGAATTAACACAAATACAATTAATCAAAAATAAATTTATCAAAACGCTTCATTAATCTAATTTCCATTTGAATCTAATTTTTTCCCTTTTTTTTTCTTATTTTACGTAGTTGTTTATGAAAATATTCTTATCAATTAACAAAAATAAAAAAACTAAATATGTTGTCTATCGTAAATTAAAATGAACATATTTTTGATTAGACTTACACTTGCATAGTAACTTTTTGTCTTTCAATTTTTGGAATGGAAACTTAGTACTTTTTTACTGATACAGATAAACAAATAATCAAGTAAAAAATATTGTTTAACTTTTGGACAAAATTTGAGAGATTTCTAGAGGAATTGCTAATTTGGAATAAAATGCGACTGGAGAAAATATTTGAAAATAAAGATTTGTGAATACCTGGCCACAGTCGTTGAGATTATTCGAGTGTGAACTATTCTCAGAAATTAGAGGAGTGTTTCGATTGAGAGTGTTCAGCAGTGTGCGCTGATATCGGCTGTGCGGATGAATGGTTGGGTGGTGCTGTATGTTTGGGTGCTTGGATGCTTTTGATCTATTGATGCCGTACTCGCTCGAGGTAGATGTGTGGTAGTGGACGAATGAGGGGTTGAGGTCCGGATCGATGAGACTCGGTGAGCTGGACTCGAGCGCTTTATTGCTCGGCATTTTGCTGTATTTTGACTCAGACGCTTCAATGCACACACTCGGCTCTACTATGTAATTCGCCGAATCACATAACATTTAAAAACTTTTATTTTTATTTTCTATTCAAAAAAAAAAATTAAAAAATTCTATTATCTAAATAAATTTTTTTTTCTTTCTTGAGAAAGGCAAAAAATTGAATAAGTATCACTTTTCATAAAAAATGTTTACAACACCTGAATTTTCATAATATTATTCGGAATAATTAGAAATAGAAATCATAATTGCAAAATATTTTCTAAATTATCTTAGATATTGGGCTAATGATGGATATCAGAACAAGTGAACGAGTTAATGGAAGTAAACATAGAGAAATGACGTCATTTTATTTTATAAACTTTTGACGTAATCAGATTTAATAAGTGTTCATTTAGCATTTTTGTATAAAAAAGCGAGACCCAAATCCCAGAAAGAAGAGAACAATTTTTGTTATCTTCATCGCTATAAATTGATATTTGAGCTCTAGCAAATTATCTGCGCGTCATTGCAAACGCAATACGAAAAAGACATTTGATGAAATTGCCAGGCAAAAGTATAGCACTCTAAACATATCGATTTTTGCCTAAAATTCGATTAACTTTAAAAATATATAAAAGAGCTAAAAAAATATTAAATTTTGCCTGCAGTTGCTCACCCCGAGAATTAAACATTATAATTGAGCCACTGTTTACATTCACTCCAGCCGTGCCTAATCAACCCCCTCTGCTATTGCATATCTAACACAGACGAAGATGCTTATCTTTCAACATGTGCACTAATGGCGTAGGCCCTTTACGGTCTTAGCGCCAATATTGGCTAAGATGTTCCTCATTGACGTCAAAGGATATTAATTTTTGATTTAAAATTCAAATTTCTGTTTTAATGCTAAAGATAAAAAATTATTTGAAAAACATATATCTTGAAATTTCGTTTGCTTAATAAAAAAAAAAAATAAAAAAGAAAAAAAATACTCTTTTAATTATTATAATTTTTTTCATTTGAAAATATATTATTCAACATCCGTTTGGAGCGCGCATCCAGGCACCAAAATCTAGGTAAAATATTTAATCTTGATTTTTAAAGCTTCAACTTCAATGCCTGGATGCCAATTTAGCTGCCTCTCTCTCTCTCTTCTCGCTCGCTCTCTTTATTTTTATTCATTTACTTGTCATTAACATCCAGGCCCATTCTAATCTAACTCCTAGACGATCCTAATTTAAGAATTTAATTAAAGAATCAATTCGACTTTTGCTCAAAATCAAATATTTGCTATAATCTTAATAAAAATTTAATCTTTAAGAGTGCATAGTTTTTGTAACAAGATCATAAATTATGTAATACCAAAATATTTTTTTTTGTCATTAAAAAATTCAAGACAATTTTATTGACCAACATAACATAAAATAAAAAGTGTTGTTCTAGAAACAAAAATATTTTCATTCTTAGCAGAAACTAGAAAAAGTTAAAATTAAAATTAAGAAATATTTTTCCATCAACATAAAATAAATATGGCTTCAGTAGAGCTCAGTTTGATATAATTTTTTAATCGCTATTTAATACCGACTTCCTTTTTCTTAATCTCGAGTTTTTTTTTTGTTGTTGCTTGATCAAATAGACTCATCACTTAACAAACAAGCAACCCATCGAGTTCATAAAAGCTTGTTTTAGTAAAATCTATATTTTCAAAATAATATTTTCATTGATTAAGTTGTGCAGTAGATAAACTGTTTAACAATTTAAACAAAATTTGAACTAGCTTAAAATTGCTTAAAATAAAAATAAACTCGAATAAAAATGCTGATTTAAATTTTATTTTTGATTATTTATGTTACAAATATAATGAATTAAATTAAAGAGAGAAAGAGAGAGAAAAAAAAAGTCATTAATTTTAGTCAATGAGTCTAGACCCATTTGAACATTGTTAACAATAGAAATCTGATTTGAATCTACTAGTTACGTAATAAAATTATTTAAATTAGATTCAAAATCGAGGCCATGTGTTTACTCAGTAAACAACTATTTAAACTTAGAAGCATTATTTTTTAAAAAAGCTTTCACAGCAACTATTTTTTTTTAGATTTTTTAATACTAATTTATACCTTTGATAAACATCGTGATTTTTAACAATGATGTCTTAAATATGTGATCCAGCTTTGAATGATAAAATAGTGTTAATTACTCTTATAAATATTTGCTTGATCAAAAGTACCTATAAGACAAATTTATTGTCATGTCGAGAAATTAGAAGCTATTTTGATTCTACTCCTTTGAAATTAACCTATTAAACTGAATGACTGACTGACTGAGTGATGATATAGTTTTGTGATGGTGTGAGCTGGTTAGCATAATCGAATTATGCGCACTGCCCATCTTTCAATCACCGGATTGCTTTAAGGCTCGGCCATTTCAACCCATTTTTTTGTTTCTTTGTTAAACTGAATAAAAGAAAAAAAATACAAAAAAATATTTTTTTTTCTCTTCTTCCATTGCTTAAGTCCTCTATTACACCAGACTCTTCTTACAATGCAGATTGTATGAAGCCATGCTTCGGAACAACCTTGAGAGTTAGTCTCAAAAATTAGTCTACTACTAATACTACTATGCTTCAAAGATGAGATGAAATGGAGAAGACTCCTTAAAGACAATGTTAACAATGGTCTTATTGTCGATATTGATGAATATTATTAAGATAATATTGTGGAATTTAGAGATTGTTGATCTGATGGCGAAGACAAAATAATCTGCTTTGGGTTCAAAGAGGTCATAGCCCCACAGTACTTAAGTGACCTTGTCTCAATATACATTAATCATCAATATGTTAACTTGGAATTTTTATTATTTAATTTTCTATTTATAGTTTTGTATTTTCTGTTAGTAAAAATTAATTTTATCTTAAAAATTCCCCTTGCCAAATAAACCGATCACTCTAGCCGTTATAAGGTATTTAGCATAAAAAATATTATTATTCAAAAGAGAGTAAGTGTGTTAAGGGGATAAATAGTAGTAGTATACTTAAAAGAAAATACTAGTTGCACCCTTTTCTGCTGAAATCTTTTCTTTACAAAAATAGTTGTCTATTTTAAACCTTTTATGGTTTTTTGTTCCATTAATTTCCTTGTTCTGTTCATTTGCTACTTGATTGGTAAACAAGTTAAAACTTTTATAATGCTAAACTGTTGCTGACATATATCCGAAAAAGTTTATTATATGCTGAAAGATTTAGGGGGGCAAATTTGAATTAAGAAAGCGAGGCTATCTTATATTTCAATAAGCAGAATTGTCAATGAATGGAGCAAACTTTAAAATAAAATATTTCAAAAAAAAAATACTTGAATAATTTTAAAACTAATTTTAAAAGATTAAAAAATTGTTTATTTTTGAATAAAACTGAACTAAATAACTTATATTTAAATTATTCATTGATAAAGATGCCATAAAATATTGCTGATCAAAATATGTATTATAATATTCAATTAATATGAGGTCAATATTGCTCTACTAGTGTTACCAGTTGCTTTGATCAATAAAGCAAATAAATTGTCTGCTGTTCCATTCTTACGACAAATTAAAAATGATCCATTTTATTTCTTCTGTCACAAAATATTTATACTTTCAAGCTCATGATTATTTTAGAGAAAAACAAGTTTGTGGTTTTTAAAAAAAAAGATGCACTTTTTTCACCTGCATTAAAAAAATTTTGTTCAAAAGATAAAATTCGTGATCTAATTTGCTATGAATGCATAGCATAGTCATGTTCTTAGAAACCTTTTTTTAATATGACAAAGTACTTTTACTAGATGCTTTAGGCCTCATTTATACGATTTAAAGAAAAAATTCTCACAAAAAGGCTTCTGTGGGCTGTGTTCATTCAATTCAATATAAACGAAAAACAAACTCACAAAAATCGATCCAAAGCCATGTAAAAAAAACACTTTTTCAAAAAAATTCTCCTATAACAAAGCACTAGTTAGAATAATTTTTGATAATAATTCGTAGATTTTGATTTTAAATAAAATTTAAAAATATGTTTTACTGCGTAAAATAAAAGCATTGACAAAAATAGTCAAATTTAATAGGCAATTTAAAATTATTTTAAAATTTGATGATAAATATTTTTAGCAAGCAATTTCGAGCACTTGTTTGTGTTTGAAATTTTGGTTTAGAATTTAGCCACAAACATATAGCTCTTATTAAACACTTAAAAACTTAAAATATATTTTTATTCTTTTTTGTTTTTTAATTTGCTTAAAAATAAAATTTCCAATTAGTCGATTGTGGTTGTGTGTGTGTGATTCAGATATAAATTTAAAGAAAAATGTTTAAATTTTTTTGAGAAAAAAATTAAATTCAGGAATTAAGCTATTTATTTGTGTATTATCAAAATTTAAAGGTAAATTGTTGAGATAAAGTTTAATGCAAAGACCCGCAATCATGAAATTTGATGAAAAAACATTTTCAATTGTGGTCTCTTGTGCCTAGAAGCGCTTTATTTCATAATAAAAATAATATTTTGGCATTGACTTAAGTGTTTAAAATTTTTTATTTTTAGACATGTTCTCTGAGGCTGAATATTTATTCCATTTGAAAACTAATTTTAAATATTTTAAATAGATGCATTGTTTTAGAAATAATCCAAGTAAATATTTTCAAAATTAATGATAATAATAAAAATATTTTTTCTAAAACAAAGAGATATTTTGTATTCATTTACCCACAATAAATTGTTTAATTACTTTTGTGCTAGCCCCATAATTTGATTAAAGTCCATACACATTTTAAACCATCTAAATATAAATACATGTAATTTGCTCGCAAATAAAATCAAACAAAAAGACTGGTACGATTTTCATTGAAAGAGAAAAAGCGTTTGGTAAGATATGGTCAGATAAGGTCCGATCTATAAACTTATGAATTATCAATTTTCTAAATACTTAGTCAAAAAGGGTTTTGTGAAATTAAGCACAATTGATCAGAGCAAAATGCTGAAAATTCTTTAAAAGTTTAAATGTCAATAACAAGTTCTGTAAATGCAACATGGTGCAACATTCAAAGTTGCACTATAATGAAAAATCTGAAAAAACTCTGCAAACTTAGCATAATTAAAATTTGTACAAAATTGGTTAGAGCGCATTTTGCAGAGATTTTGCACATCATTAGCAGACTTTGACTTTACTTACTAAGTATATTTGGTAGAACTAATTATGCTGCAGTTTGTTGTACTTACAGAACTGATTAAAAGTCATCAGAAAAAAAGCTTTTTAAGCATTAATTGTTGTTCTATTCTTTTATTTTGTACTAAATTTCACAAAACCGTCAAATACTAATTTAAAAACAGAATAGACAAATTACTCAAACCTTATTAAAAATACTTAACAAAATTTTTATTGCTAATAAACTGGTTGTAGGCTATTATAGCAGGACGTCTACTGTCGTCACTGCTTGAGGAAAAAATTCGTTCCTCAATAGCATTAATACTACTACTACTGCTACTACTAAATTTCACAAAACCGTCAAATACCTATACCAAAAGGAGTTTAGAGTGAAAGTTGACTAGTCATATCGTAGAACTAGGCAAATTTACACACGCGAGTAACAAGGAGACGTCGTTGGACCAACACTTTACAACTTCTTCTTTAATGATCTTACATGTGCTGCAGCAAAATTAACAGAGATGCTCCTATTCGCTGATGACCTTTCCACCTGGTATACTTCAGGCAATATATCTCTGCTTCAGCTCAAACTTCAAACATTTCTAAATAACTTAGATCTTTGGCTCTCAATGTCAGGAAATCTAAATACATAATATTTAATCCACATAATGAAAATCAAACAAAAATATTTGAATCTAGATATTTGAGATAAAAAAATCTAGAATTAACAAATGTCCATTTTTTTGGTGCATCAAGCTTTGTACAAATGGTTAATTAGCTTGAAATTTGCTCTTAAATTTGTCAATAATTACTAATTATTTTTTTTTTAATAAAATAAAATTTTTATTCTTTAATAATAAAATGGTTTATTCTTAATTATTAACAAATTTAATTGATTTAATTTTTCTTTTTTGATTAGTAAAATTAACATTAATGTTTTATTTCGAAAAAGGTGAAAAGAATGTTCTTTAGATTTTAGTTTGCATTCTTTTATTTTTATATCTTTGAATAGAAACCATTTGGCTCTAACAAGAACTTGATGAAGCTTATCAAAAGCTATTAGTGTTCTTGATCAGATTAAAAATAACTGTTTTTGGCCTCTAGTATATGACAGCCATACGTCCATTTGTTCCAAGTCGTACAAAAAAGGCTTAAAAATAGCGAAAATATTGGGTCGATTAAGCTTTTCCTCATTATTTTTAAGATCTTTTTCCTCTCAGTTTTGCTTATATTACAGTTCTCTATACCATAATACATTATTGGCCTTATATAGGTTTTGAGAAGATGAGCTTTTAATTGTGGGTTTAGGTGCTTGCTATTGAAATCTATGCTTTTTTTGAAGAGAAAGAATGCTCTCCATGTATTTAGTCTTCGTTCTCTTGGGTATTCTTTACTGTAGCTTTTACCCTAACCATCTACCCATACTCCTAAATATTAACTTATTCTTCGCTTAGGCGAGAAATGAATAAATAGATTTTATAAAAATTTATCAAATTCTATTTTTTTAACAGCTATTTATATTTATATATACAACTAGAAAATTTAAAACAAAATGTTTTGCTTATACCTAATTGTTTCAACTTAATTTATCAAGTTTTGCACTTATTTTATTTTTTTGTTAAAATTTATGAGCTTGGTTGTCGCTGGTCCTGTAAATTTTGCTTGAATGAGACTCCTCCTTGCTCAATAGCATTTTCTTCTTCGCCTGAGAATAAATCCAAAGTTTGATTTAATAAGCTTTTGGGTGCCGCCTTTCTTTATTTCTCAATAAATAAGTAAATTAGTTAACATTCTATTGAAATTCATCATTCTTAGTCAACAATAAGGGTATGAAAACTTTTATTTTTTTAAGATGTAAAAATACTTTTTTTCCAATAATTATTAAAAAGCTTTATCGATTAAATAATAGAAATTAATAAAATTTTTTTGCAAAAAAAATAACTGCATGAGTTATTGGTTGTTTTATTTGATTAATAGTATTTTTACTTATTTTTCGGTTTTAGATTTTTATGGCCCAGCATACATAGATTTGTTAAACACTAGGACATGCAGTTACTCTTTAATACTTAATAATTCATAGAATATTGTTGTTTTAATTAAAATTAAATCTACTTATTATTACTTATAGTTCTTTTTTAAGCTAATTTAATGAGGCTATAATAGTTATCTAAATGCAAATCTGATTTATTATTAAATATTTTTTTATGCTTCTAAGATTAAATTAAATTCATTGTTTCATATACTATCATCATACTTATTTGTTTATTTATTTCAACCAACACCTCTTGGGTGATTTAAATCACAAATAATGAATAATTTCTAAACTAAAATAAAAACATAAGTAGAACAATTTATATGTCTATTATGAACAATATTTAAAAAAGAGATTAATTTTAAATCACATTCTTCTCAATTAAATATTTTAAATTGAATAATTTAAGTGAGAATGAAATGATTGTTTTTTTTACATGTACTTGAGTTAAGAACCGTTAAAAATTGGAGCTATTTATTTTTATTTTTAGCTTTAAATTCAATTCATATGAAACAACTCATTTTGACAGATTAGAACTTTTTTTGAACAAAATTTTAAAATCCAATTTGCTATTTAATCTAATAGTTCCCCCTAATCTTTTGCTGAATAATTTATTTTAGTTGTGAAAACAATCTTAAGCCTTAAAAATCGGCACTGATTATTTAATAATGGCTTTATAAAAAAAAATTATTTTTTAATTACCGAGATAATTCCCATAATGCATGAAGTGTTTAATAATAAAGTTGGGATTAATATTTTAGACTCTAAATAATTTGACTTTTTGTTTTTTGGTCCAAGTGTTCTGAAATTTTGTCTATTATTGAAATTTTTTATTAAAATCAAGTCTAACACCCAGAAACTTGATTTTTTTCATAGATCACAAGGCTAAAATAAAAATAAAAAAAATTGAAATTTTTATCTGATTTTAAATTGATTTAATAAAAATGTCTTCAATCAATTATAGTTTGTCTGTACATTTCATCCCAAAAAAGGAAGTTCAAATAAAACAAATAAAAGGTTTCTAAGAATAATTATGTAATTAGAAATTTTTAAATTAAAATACTGCGCCTATGCACAAAAAAATATCTAATTTTATTTTAAGGTATTTAATTTTTTTTGTTTTATTTATTTTTTCTCACTTAAATAGTTAAAATTAATTGTTAGATAAAATAGAATAAAAAAAAGTTAAAAAACGCTATGTTTAATTTTTGTTCTTTTTTTTATCGAAAACGAAAATAAATAAAAAAAATTCTATTTTTAACAAAACTTATAAAAAATTTCTTATTGAAAAAGTGCTAAATAAATAATTTTTACAGGTAATTTTTGTTTTCACTTATTATGAAATTCTTAGCACTGATATTTTGACATATAATGTTGAATCTAATTTATATAATTTATATTTTTATAGAAGTTTTAAGTTCTTTTATAATTTTAGAGGCTTAATTAGTTTTTTGTTAACTAATAACGAAATTGGGATGCATCAAAATTGTCATAATAAGATAATTTTTGTTAAATTAGATCTAAATTTCAATGTCAACCTAGTGAAAATAGTGAAGATTGTACAATGAATCAAGATGTAATTATACCAAATCCAAAACCAACAAAAACAACTCTTGAAGCTCCTATTTTTTGGACTGAAAATACAATGAACACAATTCAATCTAAGCAGGCTTCTAAAACATTACTCAAATTGTCAACCTGAAAAAAAAGAGGAAGAGCGAAAATGAATTAGATTTTTTGTCATTTTATTTATTAAATTTTTGGGTAATAAAATCAGAGTATAGTGATTCAAATACAAAAAAATTTCTTAATTTTTTTGAAAATTAAAAAAATAAATCTAAAAAAAAATAAAACGCAACAAACTGTGCTGCACTTTTATGCTGTATATTTTTATTAACATTTTATTATAGTACATTTCAATTAATAAAAAAGAGAACTATTTTTGTTTTGTAGACTATATTGATAAGTAAAGAATTGCCTTTATTCGAACAAAAATATTAAATTTAGTAAATTGAATTTTATTTCAAGTAAAAAAAAAATTTAATAATTATTTAAAAATTTTTTTTTTTGAACCTATTCTATCCTAATAATGGATAATGGAAAATATTTCAAAAATTATATTCAAAAAATATTCTTTTAAAATTTTTGAATTTATTTTTTTTTGTATTTATTCCCGGTAGCGAAGCAACGGGCGGCAACTAGTTTTTCTAAGATTTCACTCTAAAATTTTCCAAAGAATAATAATAGAAAAAAAAGTGCTTTATAGCCAAAAGATAACATTATACAGTAAAAAAAAATTAGCCACATTTAATATCAAAAAATAATAACTTTTAGCAAATTTAAATTATTGACTCTTTTGTAAAATTAAACAAAAGAGTAGAACAATAGTCAAAATTAAGGCTAAATAGATTAAGACTTTAACGGTTTAATTTTTTTACTTGAACATTTTAATTACATTAAAATTGACTTTAACTAAATTACTTAATTTAATTATTTTTGATGCCTTAAATTAATTTAATGACCTCTGAAATAGAATTAAAATTTATCAAAAAATAATAGTCAAAATTAATGATCACTAAATTTTGTTATAATTTGTAAAAATTGTTTGTAAAAAGGAATAGTGAAATATCTATTTTTTTTTTATTTTTTGGCCGACCTCATCTTGTTTTTACTATTTCGGACACCTTTTCAAATCCATTCATAGTTTGCTTTTCAATTAATTCCACTCTTAGACTTTTAAAATTTTAACGTACTTACAGCTGTTTTCAAATGTATACATTTATTTGATTTTAATAATTAGTGTTATTTTTTAATCAATTTTTAGTCCCATGAATAGAAGAAAAAAAAGAAAAATCTAAAAAAGTTTTTTTTTATGCGGTTCAGTTGTGTACAAAACAATGTGCTGTTTCTGTTAAAAGTAGATTGAATCTTCCTTCTATAAAGGAATATTGCTTTACGAATAGAATTTCTCACCATTTGTTCTAAGAAAAAAAAATTGTGTTTTGAATAAATCTGACCAACGTGCCTCTAAGTGCCTCATCTAATGAAGTAACGTGTGTAAATTTTTTTAAACCAAGGATTCTTTTTAGGATTCGAGACTTTTGGTTTACAGCCAAGTCTATACAAGAAGTAGAAGCCTCTTTATACCTTTTTAAAATTTTGAATTACCAATAGAAAAACTAAGTCGTTGACCCTTGGAATTCTAAAACCATTAATAAAATAATCATCCTTAAACTTAAACTAAAGTCAATTTGTAATGTATTAGGAAGTTAATAGAAAGACTA
The DNA here is from genome assembly GCA_016987375.1 of Brachionus koreanus. NCBI lineage: Eukaryota > Metazoa > Rotifera > Eurotatoria > Ploima > Brachionidae > Brachionus > Brachionus koreanus. The sequence goes on from PJRA01000034.1 coordinate 171,851, forward strand.
GTTATTACTATTACTTTATTAAATAAAGATAAAGAATATATATAGTAATAAAGTTGAGTTGCTTAAATATTGAATCCAGTACGTGACTAGATTTCCAAAGAGAATAAAGATGCAACAACAAATTGCCAAATAAGGTAAAATGAATTTTAATAAGTTATGGTAGATAAATAATTCAAAACATCAACTAATAATATGACAAATTTTCCACATTTTTGCAAAATTAATTTTTAACTAAATTTTTAACTGCATTCCGCATTCAATTTCTAATTCAAATCGTTATTGTCTGTTATACCAATTGTTAAAGACGCGCCTTTATTGTAAAATAATGTCAAAATTGATCTCCTCTGTTGATACTTGGAACGCTAGAAATGGAGAATCAATTTTGATTAACTTCTCTCAAGAAATAAACGCAGCTGCTGGAATTTTAAAATTAATAATTTTTGAGGCCATGTGAAATCTTAGTACAAAAATTACAGTACAAAAAAACTAAATAATTTTTTTTCTACTTGCAAAAAATTTTTTCTGCCAACAGTCGTATGTTGTAAAACTTAGTACAAAGGAATTCTAAGCTCTGCAAAAACTGTTCAATTTATTGCAAATTTTATCTAATGTTTTTTTTTATGATGTGCATTTTACCGAAAAATGAAGAGTAATTGCAGAATTTAGAATTCATTTGTAAAATTTTGTACAAAATTTGTACTGCTGGCAGAACAATTTTTGCACTTTTTGCGAACAATTTAAAAAAAAATTATTTAGTTTTTTCTTTTTGTACTGTAATTTTTTTACTAAGATTTCACATTGCCTATTTTTTATTAAATTTTAATTTTTTTATGATTTTGCAAAAATTATCGTCAAGAGTTCAATCAATCCATGATTAAGTCAACTTTGAGACAAATGTGTCCCGAAGCCAGAAGAGAAGTAATATCTAATCCAAACGCATTTAAAGAATTAAAAGAATCAAATAGTGCATTGGAAACGTCAGAATCTGAATAATAATAATACTACTAAATAAATTCAATCAATTTAGTAATTGTATATTTTTTTTTATCAAAATAAATAAGATAGAATTAAAATTTCGTTAATTTTCCATCATACATGACCTACATGCTTTCAAATCTTTTCAATATACTAATTAAACTTTTAAGCATACCCATTTTTCATTCCAGCATACTTTAATTTTTAACATATTTTTGTCTGGGCAAATCCCAGCAAGAAAGATACAAGCGCCATCGAGAAGGTCCAAAGAAGCAGCAAAACTAGTACCAAGAATTAGAAATTGGACCGATTTGCTGTCCTGTGCCTAGATACGCTCAAGAGCGTCGTATAAGAGGCAACATGATCCAATTCTTTAAACTCAGCAAAGGAATAAATCAGATTAGTTGGACAGTACCTCCTGTGCCATGTAACTCATTGTCTCAAACTGGGCCTGCTCAGGGAATCAGAGGGAACTTGAGAAGAATCTCTGGCCAATCTTCTAACCACTGCTTGCAAAGAATTAACTTCTTTACAAACAGAGTCGTGAACGAATGGAATGGCCTACCCCGGGAAGTAATCGAAGTTTCTACAGTCAATCAATTCAAAAATAGATACGACGCATACAAGCACAATAAGAAGAAATCCTCTCAATCAAATAAAAGCAATGGCAGTTAAATTTTTATAGAATTAATCGTATTTAAATTATCCTTAATTTGTCTTAGCCGCAACTCTCTCACACTTAGTTTATACTTTGTCCTAATCATGTATCTTCACCAATACCGACTTTGAAAATGAATCTAGTCTTCGTTGTATCTAGCTACCATAGCTGTTTTCTTAGTAAAACATCTTCGCAAGCCTGCTTTCCGTAGCTTATTATTATTATATTTTCTTCTGATAATAAACATACCATCCTTTTTAAAAAACTAAAAAATTATTTAATATTCTCAATTATTTATCAATGAACTTGCTACTTTTATTTGACCAGCACGTTTGGGTTTGTTAACGAACTCATTAGACTCTTTTAGGAAGTAATATTCATTTACTTGTACAAAAATTCATATTTAGAGTGTTTACTTGCGAATTGTTTGCATTTACTTTATTTTATTTGAGTTATCTTCTAGGTCTTCATTCACATCATTTAATCTATTTTATATTTTTTGCGTTTTTGATATGTTCGGTTTGTCTTATAAAACGATATTTTTTTTCTAAGTTTTCTTCTTTCCATTTTTTTTAAAATACAATTTTTTTTCAATTTTTGTTTCTTGTTTGCTATCTTTTTTTGTAATAAAAAAATCTAAACAAAATTTCACAATATTTCTTTTTACTTAACTCAACCAAATTTTAAGAAAAAAAAAATATTGAATTTCGTTGTTTAATAATTATCTAAAAAATATGAATTTTTTCAAATCCATGAACTTCATTTATTCTTTTATAATTTCATGGTACTTTACATGAATTATAGTTATTTAGACTTCCCATAAGAATTTCTTAAAATTAAATAAACATATTTTCATCATTAAATCGTATGATAAATCACATGAATTTTTAAAGGAAATTTGAGTTATTTTATCTAATCTTATATTTTAGAATAAATAAAAAAAAATTAAGTTTATATTCAAAAATCTCTCTAAAATTAAAATTTGAATCAAAAATGATCTTTAAACTTTTTATAGGTGCATTTTTAATTGTAAATTTGTTAGCAAAAGAACTGGACCAACTAGACGAGTTAATAGACTATTTGAAGAAGAACTCTGGAACCAGGATTGGTTTTCTGACACCGTCTAATTATGCATCAGTCAAAAGAATACTGCCCGATGGAGTGAAACCAGTGTATGCAGAACATGAGCAAGACTTGACCCAAATGGTTCTAAACGGCTCCATAGTGGCCGCACTGGTCAGTGGCCTGCCAGAACAAAAATACCATGATTCATTGCACATATTCAGCAGTAATTTGATAACAATGCATTCATTTTTGATGGCTCCTGACCTATCAACCGATTATCCACACGGTAATTCAGTAAACTTGTCCACATTCGACCTATCACTGGCCATAAACGCTGCTCTGTCCAAAATGCAGCTTAGAGGCATCGATCTACAGCTAGCAATTAAAAATGCGCCTAAAGAAGTCATTCAAGCTCATACATGCAAAGAAGATGAACAAAGTCAATTTACTGTGCCTAACAAAAAAGATGCCACCGGTCTGCTAAGGGATATTTTGGACAATGAAGAAATTAGGGTTTTAGCCCAGGGGCCTGCTGACTGGGGGATAAACGATGGAAATTATTTGCTCAATCCACCTGTTGGATTTTACCCGGACTTTTTGGATGCAGTCGTTGAGGAGCTGAAAAATTTGTCCGGTTCGGACAAAGAACCATATGGTCAAATAAAAATAAAAAGAATTTTTTCAAATATGTCTCCTTTTCCATGGTACTATTTGTTCAATGGAACGGCTCATTTAACCGAGCCGTATTTTATACTGGACGCTCCCTATTCTGGAAGTGGAAAGCAATGCACAAACGATGATGATTGTCTAGTAGGTGAAAAATGTTCACGCAATTGTAGACATGCGAATAGACCTAGGTACTTGATGCTCAGATCTAGTTGTACATGTTTGGGAACTGATTCAAAATTTTATACAAAACGATCGGAGACAAGCAAAGATTCAAGTGGAAGTTCAAATGCAGGCCTTGCCGTTTTAATTGTCTTTTTAGCGTTGTTTTTTTTGGGTTCTGTTGGATCTATTGGGTTTTTGATTTATAGAGAACGAATAGGTGTGCCGGTGTTTAGAAAATTTTAGGAAAAAAAAGGGCCTGACCGGGGATCGAACCCGGAGCCTCTCGCACCCAAAGCGAGAATCATACCACTAGACCATCAGGCCTTGTTAATTTTAATGAATAAATTTTATTTTATTTTTTTATTTTGAAAAAAAATTAAGAAACAATGTTTTTATTTAATAAAAAAAAAATTAAAACATTTAATTTTTTATTTGTAAAATAATAAATTACTAATTTAAATGTCGATTTTTTTTTTAAAATTAATTAATTATTTAGTAAAAGATAGCTTTTATTTGGGTTTATTTTGTAGGCTTCGATGGTGTAGTGGTTATCACATCTGCTTTACACGCAGAAGGTCGCGAGTTCGATCCTCGCTCGAAGTATTTTCTACTTTTTTCTATTCACCAGAATTAATTGAAAAAAAAAAACTTCACTTTCAAACCATTGATTAAATTTGCCAAACAAGTTTTGCACTCATAGTAAAAAAGTTATTTCAATTTTAAATTTTCGTTTTTGTTTTCTTGTTACATGCCTTCAGCTTAAAGCGCAGTTATTGATGCTATATGGGCCGTTGGCTTTTTACCGCCACTCTCTTGAACTTCTTTCTGAGTTTTAATTTTTTGTTGCAGAGAAGCATTAGTGTTGATGATTACATATTTCAATTTTTTTCAATTTCAAGCCTAATCAATAAGCTAGTGTCCTTGTCTAATAAAATTTGGAAATTTTTTTTTGTCAAGCAAGCTTTATTACATGACTGAAGAAATTCAAGATATAATTTATAAAAATAGCGAAAATTTAACAGAACCAGTGGCAAAATCTAATAATGGAGAAAAAATGTTTGGATTTTTTTACTCAAGATTGAAAAAAAGCTTTGTGATCAAGAAATCAATGTTAGTAGTAGTAGTAGTAGTATTAGTATATGAGCTGTAGGGATTGCTGTATCCCAAGCAGTAGTGTCAGTAAACGCCCTGCTATGACAGCCTGTGGCGCTGTTGTTTGACGGTTTTATAAATTGTATTTCTTT
>PJRA01000034.1:176687-187997 GCA_016987375.1 Brachionus koreanus
ACCCAGCAATTCGATTGTTAAAAAATGATACCTGGCATCACAGTTTTTTACAAGTTCCCTTTCCAATTTTAATTTTCCACGTCTTGTACGACCTGCTGGGCAGTCTAAAGCGTTTGAAGCAATGAATCCATTTGATGATTGGGACTGGGAAGCCGTATGCGTCTAGTTTGATTAGCAGCAGTTCGTGTGACACCTTGTCAAATGCTTTGGCAAAATCTAAATAAATAACATCAGATGGTTGCTTTTTGTTCACACAAAAAGTGAGAAAATCAACAGTCTCTAGCAAATTTGTAACGCAAGCTTTGTTTGGTAGAAATCCATGTTGTTTTCCTGAAAGGAGGTTCCTCTCATTGAGGCGCTTCATCATGTAGTCCTTAATGAGGGACTCAATTATTTTACATGGTTACAAAATTTTCTCCCCATTATTAGATTTTATCTTAAATTTCTTCAGTCATATAATAAAGCTTGCTTGACAAAAAAAAATTTCCAATTTTTATATAAAAAAAAAATAAAAATAAAATTAAATAATTAAAATTTTATTTGAAAATACAATTCACTCGAAATTTGAAAAAAATTAAAAATATAAAGGACAAAAATGTAAAAAAAAAAAGTTGGTAAATTTTAACATTATGTTTAAAAAAAAAGAAAAATTAATAAATGAGTAATTTTTTAATTGCATTTAATAAATCGTCGCCAAACAAAAAAAAAATAAAAAATTTTTAACACTCTTTTGTTACATACCAAACATATAGCTCATATGTAACAAATTTCCTAAATTTGAAAAAAGAAAAAAGTAATAACAAAAAACAAAAGTTTAAACCGGAAGATTACAAAAAATTATCACTGTTTGCCTCAGATTTCCATTTAAACCAAAACCAAATAAAACCCTACCAAATAAGCCGAGTTCTTCACTCACCTAATCGATGCCAGAGTCTGACTCGAATTTTGTATGCCACTATCCCTGAACATATGTATATGAAACAAATCAATGGTAGCCAAAAGCATATTGTACACATCAACTCTTCCCATGTCTTTTATTTTGCTAATCAAATTATTAACACTGGCCTGTTCGGGTTTTTGTCTTGACCATTCGTTCAGAATAAACTCACATTTGCTCGACTTACATGCACCACCAATGCCACTTATTAGACTATTAGTCGGAGTGTCCGTGGCAGTAGTGATCTCATCGTCCAGCATTTTCAAATAATCCTGCAGTCCTAGCAAAAAAGCCAGTATTGACCAGTCCCTGCCCATGTGATCAACCCTGTCCAGTGTTTTACACAGCATTTTTTTCGCACTAAAAGCCATTTTATTCACAGACAAATCGATGCCTAGACTCAAATTTCGTCTCACACTCTCCGAACCACAGCAAACGAGATCGACAAAAACACTCTCAAATTTAGTCCTATTCTCGATTTGCATCAATAACAAATCCTTATTTGTATAGATCATTTCACAATTGACCACACCTGGCGCACTAGTCTTTGCAGGCACTTGTATCGGCTTGAACATAAGATAGCTCTTTTCCAGACAAATATTGGGACACGCGTCCACAACCACTTGTTCTATGAGTGCATACAAATCTTGGACAAAATAGAACAGCTCTTCTTTGTGTGTGTGTGGCGCACACGCACGCAATTCAATGTAATCACCGTTGACGTGATCAAGACTAATCAGCGCTTCGATAGAGCACGATTTTTTGCTCACACGCGAACAGTATCTGGTCTGATAGAGCTCGAGGTCAATGAGGGTTCCGTTGGCCGAGGGCCGAAAGTTTTTGCTCAGTCTCATGATGTTCATGGTCGAGCTGGCAGTGGTCGGTGCCGACGAGCTCGACTCGGGCGAGTCAAGTAGCGTGTCGAGCTTGGAAGAGGCGCGCACCAGCGGCCTCTGTGCCCGCGGCGGTGTTTCGACCCGGTGCTTTTTAGCCTCGTCGAAACTTGATGTCATGTGACGCATAAATGCCTGTATGCGAAAAAAAACGCTCGCTAATTGTGAGACTCGAACGGGCATAATGGACAAGCCCATGGCCGATTCGCTCATTGAAGCTCTCGACACACTGTTCAAATGAAAGAGCGATTGTTTGATGCGAAAAGCGTTGAACACAAACTGGGTCTTATTTGGATGACTTTTGATTGACTGAAACGAAAGAGGCAACGGTTCGCTTAGAAAGTTCAAACAAGAAAATTCATAGAGCAAATCGCCGTTTGAACTATCCTCAAATTCAGTGCACAAGTCAAACGATATTAGCAAGTCTTTGATTAGGTTCAAATTGGAGCACATGTCATGGTAAATGTCGTTCAAATTGTTCAGTCTGAGCACTCCGTTTAGACTCACGCTTTCGTAATATCTGTCATGGCTGAGCAAACGGCCTAGCACTTTGAACAACCAGTCGGGCTCAAAGCACACAAATTCTAGATCGTTTTTTTTCACACACACTATTTCGCCCATTAGTTCTAGTTGATACTTTATTCTAATTAAATGATCGTCATTTGCCAACGGATTTATGAAGTCGCGTATTTTGCTCACAAACTGTTTCCATGTTAGTATCGGATAGGCGTTTGTGGTTGATCCAAACGAAAAGCTCTTGTTCATTGTTGGCGTACTTGGTGGAGTTATTTGTTCGGGTGTTAGTATTTTGCGCCATTCTTGTATGCTGTTTAGTGTCCGATTTAGCAATACTGTGCACTTGGGCAAACTGTCAACTATTGTGTGCTTGAGAGAGGCCAATTTTTGATTGAGAAGTTTTATTTCAGTGTCCCAGGCGGCTCGTGCGTCCAGCACAAAGTGACGCTCGGATAAGTCAAAAACGTCGTCACCACTGTAAAATGTGTCTATGCGTGCACTGATCGACGCTGTTTTTTGACACCAATTGCTCTCTTGGTCCGAGTGGGTGCCTATGAAAATCAATTTTGCTTTTATTGTCGCAAAATGTTCGGAAGAACTGGACACCGATGTTGTATTTGTGTCCAGAGAGCTCATTGACGCGCTCAGTTGACTCTCCACTGGTTGTGTGTTGATTAGACGAGAGCGCAAGTATTCAATCCATTTGATGCATTCGGACACACATTCGTCTTCCGATTGATCGACTTTGTACACAATTAGAAACACGTGACATGTGTTTATGAGGGGATCGTAGAAATTTTTGTACGGTTCATAGCCAGAAAACTCCCAAAATGTGAAATGAGAGCCGCATAGAGTGCACTGTGTGCTATTGATGCCTTTTGTGTAGTCCTTGTTGCTCAGTTCGTAATTGTCCAATATGTTTATCGGACTGCAACATTCCTCTTCAGCATTTGCTTCTAGTTTGGACTCAATTGTTGTTGATTCATTTAATTGATTCGAGTTTATTTTTTCCAAATAGTTTCTTGTCAGACCGTAATCTTGACAAATACAATAAAATTTATTTAATTTTTATTTTTTTTTTATTTAAAATGGTTTAAGTGTTTTACTTTTCTGCTTGGTATTAGAAGCTTTAGCGCCAAGTCTTGTTCTACGAAAAAAGCTATTCAAATACGAACAGTTCATTGAGTCGATTAGGGTTGTTTTGCCCGTTCCGCTTGAGCCGAACACTTTTACTTTTATTCGGCGCAATCGATCGCCCGAACTCTCCAATTGTTGTATGAACATTTCACGATTGTGATTCTTTTAATTTTAAATAAAAACTTTTTTATTTTTGTTGTTATTGTTTTAGTTTTATTTTAATAGTTATTTTTATTTTTATTAGATTTTTAGATGTTATTGTGTTAGATCAAGGTTAAATCTATCAAATCAAATTGAAAATTACATACCACTGGCAGCAATCTAAAAGAGCAATCATGTGACTAGATGGCAAAGGCTGTTAAAAAGCAGTGTAAAATTTGCATACAATAAAAAATTTAATTTAACGAATGATTCAAGTGTACTACTAGCTACTAGTGAACCAAACTAGAGAAAATTCATATAGGAGTAAAAGTAAAATCCAAACAGACACAATACAATTAAAAAAGATTCGTTTTTCTTATTCTTTTAATCATTTAATTTGATTCACAGACACAGTAGTTTCATCAATTGTGACATTTATATTTATTCAATTAAATATTAGACTAATTTTCGGAAGCAATTTTTTCACAACTTTAACTTCAGAAAACAATCAAGAAAGAGGAAAGCCGAGCCTTGGTATCAAAGAGCGCTTTGTTAAATATTTAGATCGATATAAGAATTTTTTTTGTGCATTTATTTTTATTAAAATGATGAATACCAAATTAATATCAAAGCTAATTGGAAATGGACACAAATGTGAAAATTTGGGTTTATTAGACTCAATCAAATCTATTTTCAATTGTCTCTTTGATAGAGAAGTCTCTAATTATCAGCTAAACATTACTCTATTAAGACACTTGTTGGACTATAATAATTACAATGAAAACAATATAAATATTGTAGATTTTAATAGCATAAATTTATATGAGCATATAGGTTGAATATTTAAATACGTCGTTAAAAAAAACGAAAATTGAGTTTGTCAAATTGAATTACTTTTATATTTATTTAATTTTGAAATTATTTTTTTTAATAATTTTTGATCTATGAGGTCTAAACAAGTTTTTTTTGTCAATAAATAATAATAATAATAATAAAAATTATCCAAAATTAAAATGTAAAGACCCGAATCTTGACATCGCTCAAAATCTCTTCTCTAGCTTAAACCACTAACAATTTTTCATTTACTAAATAAAGCCTTTTTTTTATTTATTGATCCCACACAAGAAGTCTAAATAGGCTTCTACAAAATTATGAAAAATTCGACATTAATTTCAAGAAAATAAAAAAAAACAAAAATAAAAAATATTTAGTAATCTTAGTGGCATACCTCAGGGTTTTGTTTAAGGACCGACTTTATTTTAATATATTTATCAATGATTGAAGTAAAGACTTGTCAAGCCAATGGTAAAATATGCAGATGATACAAAAATATCTGATGTAGTTACATATAAATTAGAAGCAAATTCATCACAAGAATATTTAAACAAAATAAAAGAATGGTCTAATAAATGGTTAGTTAAATTAAATTAAATTTTAAATAAAAAATGTAAAGTAATGCATATTGATAACGAATTATTTAAATGATGCTGATAAACAAATTTAGAAAAAGATTTAGGAATACTTATTAGAAACAACCTGAAATTTGAAGATAAATGTTTGTAACAGAATGCTTGGTATATTGAAGAAAACTTTTAAAACACGTGAAACTGATATGAGAAAGACTATATACTTGTTATATTAAACCAAAACCTTTAATATGCTATACCTGTCACCATATCTATTAAAAGATACAAAAACATTAGAAAATATTCAACATAGGTTGACTAGAATATCTAAATTATCTAGAAATTTTAAATATGTAGAAAGGTGTATGAATAAGGGCTTTAACTAGCCTAAAATTGATACGCTTTGGAGGTGATTTAATACAGAAATATAAAAAACTACATAAATTGGATAGTATAAACTGGTATAGGAAGCCTATTGCATCTAGTAGAAATGAAAAACAAGATAATTACATGAAAGAATTAGTAAAATAAAATCAACAACGATCAAACTTTTTCAATAACAGAGTAGTCTATGTATGGAACAAATTACCACGTGAATTAAAAAACTCCACGTCATTTAATTCATTCAAATGCGTTATTGATAAAAATAGTGTTTTAACTTGCTTAGTTAATATCAATTAGCAACATTTTTGCTTTATTATTTAAAGCAATAAATAAATGTCAACAAAATTTTTACTTTAAAAGTAGTAGTAGTAGTAGTTACTGCGGTATAGTGCTTTATACCAGCGCAAATTTTGCGCTTAGCCGTTAAGGCTATTGCAGTCCTTGTGAGTTATGCTTCAATATTTCTTTATCAATTAGTGCCTTGAAACTATTTACTGTCCTTGCTGATATTGCTTCTTTTGAACAATGATTCAACAACTGTGTTTGTTAATAATTGATAACGGTATTGTCCTTTTTTGTTAATCTCTGTTACAAGTTTATGATTATTTTCTCTTCTTAGCTTAAGGCATAAGCTATTTACAAAATTAATGATCTCAAATCCGTTTATTATTTTAAACATCTGTATTAAATCTCCCCTCAATATTGTAACAATACAACTAGTTAAACTTATCAGCCTTTAAAGTCACGTAGTGATCAACTAAAAATTTAATTGATAAATAGTAAATTTTTTGCTTTATTAAATGTTTAAAACAAATTTTTTTTTTTTCAAATTTTGATTAGATAAAATATGTGAAAAAACTGATTTTTTTTAAACTAAAATAAGAATAACTAAACAAAAAAAAAATAACATTAAAACAAAGTAACCTTATGTGTGAGATTTAGCAAACAATAGTTTTTCTAGCTACTCTCTTCTTTTTTCGTTTATAGCGTAGCTTTTTTGGTATAATTAAAACTGTTTGATTAATGTTAAAGAGAGCAACATTGCTCTTAGGCCTAAACACAGATCTATCTTTGTGCACTGATCCATGCTTCTTCTTATTAATTGTTAAAAAACACTAATAGATATCTAGCATTAGCAAAAAAGCAGATTTAAGGACTTACTCGTCTAAGAGAATTGAGCAGATTGGCGATTTGAGTGTGCTTGAGATTTATTGCCAACTGTTCAGCTGTGTAGCCGTCCTTGTTCTTGATGTTAAAGTCAAGACCAGCCAGACACAAACATCTAACTGCATCTATGTCATTTCTTTCTGTTGCAGCTAAAATAAAACAAAGCATAAAATTAACTCAACACCCAAAATCAAGATCATTTAACAAAAGCCTACTGTGCAAAGGAGTCATTTCATTTTTGTTCTTAACATCAACCCGACATCCCAAGGAACACATTGTTTGCACGACAGGCAATAAATATTGTCTGCATGCGATATGCAATGCAGACTCGCCATTCTAAACATAATATTTGTTAAACAAAACAATCTTGCAATATTTTGCCAAGTCTTACCGAGTCCAATAGGTCCATGTTGCATTCGGCGTTAATTAACAGCATAGCTATCATGCTGAAGTGTCTTCGGACAGCCCAATGAAGAGCCGTGTTTCTACGGTTATCTCTGCAGTTAAGATCGGCCTTGTGCTCGATCAATGTTCGAACACTTTCGATGCAACCACGCGCACACGCAACTATCAGACCGGTCTCTCCCTCCTTGTTTCTAACATTCACATTGCATCCATAGTGACACAAGTATTTAACTATTTCCGGAAACTCGTTCCAACATGCCACATGCAGACCAGTCTCTGATTGCTTTAAAACAAAATAAATTTAAAGCTTTTATTTTATTTTTAAAAATAAGTACATCGTCTTGTATGTCCAGATTGGCGCCATACTCGCACAAAACTCGCACCAATTCACTACAGCCAAATCTAGATGCCAAGTGCAAAGGAGTCTCGCCGTTTTTGTTCTGCGAATCGATGAAAACATTATTTTTAATTAGATATGTAACTATGTTTTTGTACTGGTCAGTGTTGTTACAACGGCAACTAAAATGAAGTGCATTTTCACCATTCTTGAAAAAACATTAAAAAAAATATTATTTTATTGAATGAAATTAAAATCTGCTAAATACCATGTCACTTAAGTGCATATTGGCTTTGTACTGATTAAGCAATTTTATTATTTCAATGTGTCCATTTTGAGCGGCTATGTGAAGTGCTGACTCGCCATTTTGATTTGATTTATTCAGATCGATTGAACAGGTTTTAAGCAACAATTTTAAATTTATGTAATCACCAGTTTCGGCAGCGCACAAAAGAGCTGTTAAAACAAAATCATTTTTTTCCTTTGCAATTGAAGAAAAAAAATTCAGTTTTTGTTAACTGTGTTTTTAATTAATTTTTTAGTTTAAAAAAAAAAATAAATTTTTTTATTTTATAATTTTTTTGTAACTTTTAAATTTTAGCTTTGATGACTTATGTATTTGAGCGTATTTAAAGAACAAATAACAAGCTACATAGGGGTAGACCAGCAATAAAATTGAAACCTAAATTTTTTTTTATATGTATTAATATTTTATAAAATATAGTTTTTTAAAACCAAAATTATTTTTGCAGTGCTTGAAAAATTTTAATTAAATTTCAGAAAAAATATCTAATTTGTCTACATAAATGAAATTAAATCAGTCAGGCTTTCTAGGATCAAGATTGAAAAGTGAACGGTCTAATTTGTAAGCTAATCATTCTTTTCTAATTTAAATCTCAATGTTGAAACTTGAAAGCAAAATTTTTTTGGAAAAGAATGTTAAAACTCAAAGGACCGATGTCAATTTGGCACCTTTTTTTATTCTCTTTATCTTTGCAACCGCTGATAATTTTTCCAAAAATTTAATGTTAATTTAAAATAATAAAATATAGCAACAGATTTAGAAAGTTTTTAAAAATCGACATAATTCGATATAATTTAATATTTTTAAGATGTATGAGAATAAATAAATTTTCGAATTGTCGTTGTGGTCCTTTGAGTGTTAATAGTTCTAAAGTCATGTTAGATAAATAAATGAATGAAAATTGCTAAAGCTAATTTATTCAATTCTTCTGCACTTCATTGGCTGATGATAATAATTCTACTTGATTAGTCTTATCTTATAAATAAGATTAGATAAGATAAAATAAGAAAAGATAAGATAAGATAAAATAAGAAAAGATAAGATAAGATAAAATAAGACAAGACAAGACAAGATAAATAAATGACTTACTTGAGAATTATTTTTTGCGAACGATACACAATTGATATCTAAGCTATGTGTAGATGACAAATGATATTGATAGTTTTTTATAATTTTATTGCAAATGCGAACTGCCTGAACCGATTGCTAAAAAAAATTATTAATTAAAATTAAATTGATTATTTTTGCTAAAGACACATATTAAAATGATAAAATTTAAAACGTGCATATTAAAAAAAAAACCTAAAAAGACACTTAAAACTACATGCTATTGAAAAAAAACACGCTCAAACATACAAACACACACACACACACACACACAAACATACACCGATCGCACACAATCTAACTTTTTTTTGTCGTGGTGGTAGTTGTCGTTTTGACTACTTTTTTAGTCGTTTTAGTCTTAGTTGTTATTTTTTTAACTATAGAATCATCTGTCTCTTGAACATCGACCACATTATCGGCCTTGCACACTTTAACATTTTCGTTTGTTTTCATTTTATTCTCAATGCTAGTTCGAATCGATCGACCGGTTTTCTCATCGGTCGAATCGACTACTTTAAAGTCAGACTTTTCGTCTTCCTTAGTCTCGTTGGATATGACATTATTCTCATCAGCATTAGCATCATTCTTGCTAATACCCAAATGATTGTCTATCTTAGCCTGCATTTCGGCCTGAGAAAGCTTTGACGAGCTTTGTCTCGAATAGGGCCTGGGCAAGTCCGAGCTTGCCTCATTTTCGTCACTATCGCCATCTATAGACTCGTTAAATTCGGTAACCTTGACCGGCTTAAGCTCAATGTTGGGTATGTTGAACAATTTTTGTCTTCGAAACATATGAGCATCGTCGGTCTTGTGATTGCCGAGTTTAATCGAATCTACGCCCAGGCGAATATCCCCCAATCGACTGGAGTCAAAGCAGCCCAAGTTTTTCACCATGTTCGGATCACTTTGCTTGGTCGACTCGGGCTCCGAGTCAGTCTCGGAATATTCGCCTTCATAAAGCACACTCTTCCCACTTAGCTCGGCCCTACGCCTTGACTTAATATTTCCCTCACTATCCCTATACTTAGTGGTCACAGTTCGCACTGTTCGAGATTCACATTTCATTTGTACCTTCCATCTGTGACGCGCCACATAGGACTTTATTTGTTCGATGTTGATCTGGCCTTGTCCTCTTAAGTCTTCGTCTGTTTTTCTTCTAGGCTTGATCCACGGATGTTCTAGACAATCTTTGACGGTTGCACGTTTGCGCACCTCTTTCACAAACAAACGGCTAATGAAATCCTTGGCCAAATCGGACGTGTGTCCGAAATACTCGTCGTCAAAGCTGTAGTCAATGTTTGTTATGTTGGCAAAGGTCTCTTGTTTCGAATCGCCCAGGAACGGACTGGCCCCGCTAAGCAAAATGTACGTTATGACTCCGATGCTCCACATGTCAGTCGCGGTCGATATCGGCTGGTACTGAATGATCTCCGGCGCGACAAACTCCGGCGTGCCGTATGTTTCCATCACTTTTTCGCCCGGCTTTAGTTTACGCGATATGCCAAAGTCTATTATTTTTATCAGGCAGTCTTCCCGGTCTAGCAGCATTATATTCTCGGGCTAAACAAGAGAGAAATTAGCATCAATTTTGACAGAAAAAATTTTTTTTGTTTTTAATCAATTAATTTTAAAAGGGAGTGTCAAGTTGATTTTTTAATGGTAATTTAAAAAATCATCAATACATTGCAATCGTATTCATGAAAAAATTTTCTATAAAAAAACAGCAAAAATAATGGTAAATCTACTTTGTGTTTCACCTTTATTAGTCTAATTGACTTTATTTTAGGTTACCAAGTGTATTGTGAAATTCAAATACAAATCGAACAAAAATTTTTACTTTTTTGATAAAAAAAAATTTACTAAAATAAAATGTATTAAATAAAAAATCTATTTCTTTTGACCTTGAAAAAGCTTTTGACAAAACATCACACAATGGTATAATTACAAAATTAAAAGAATACAATCTTCATACAATATTTCTCCAGTGCATTGAAAAATTTCTGACAAATCGTTCTTTTAGGGTCAGTTATAATGGCAAAACCTCCAACAAGTTTATTAACTGTAGAGTCCTTCAAGGAAGTTGCCTATCCCCGACTATTTTCATTGTGTTTTTAAGCGATATAGCTAACATTGTTCCTCCTTGTGATGTCAAAATAGTTCTGTTTGCAGATGACTTATGTATCTGGGTATCCATAGCTAGTAAGAAAGAAATTCAAGTGATTCTTCAAAAGGCAATAAACAGAATCATTGATTAATGTTAAATAATGGGGATTTAAAATCAACGAAAAGAAAACCCGCAATAGAACATTCACCAGAACGGGGCTTATGAAAAATTAAGATAAAACATATGAAGTGAAAATAAAGATCAGGAACTGCCAAATTCCTCTTAAGTCAAACCCAACTTTTCTTTGGTATAAAATTAGACTCAAAATCAATTAAAAACAACATTTGAAGGTTAGAAAATGAACCTGATCAGAAAAAATAAAATCTTTGAGTAAAAGTTGTCATTCAAAATCAACAGAATTATGCATATATGTGACTCATTTTATTTAATCAATTTTATTTTAATCTAACTT
>PJRA01000034.1:192608-203728 GCA_016987375.1 Brachionus koreanus
CTAGCTCGGTACAGAAAACAAATAAACAAATAAATAAATAAATAAATAATAGAACATTTAGAGGCGATTTAATACAGATGTTTAAAGTAGATAATTGTCCTGAAGAAATTAACTGGTTCAATAAGACTGTGATCAACGTCACACAGAGTATCAAGCATTTGGAACAATCTACCAAAAGCAGTAGTACTATCAAATGACATAATCAAATTTAGAAACTAACTTGTCAGACTAAATTTAGAAAGCTATTACAGTGGAGCCTAAAACTCCATTTCACGTGGTCAGTCACAATATAGTTAGTTTTTTTTTTAATATCTTATTAAATTATTGCACAATTTACAAAAGGGTATTGAATTGTTACTTAAAATGTTTATGCCCAGTCAAAAAAAATTAAAGACTTTTAGTTTTTTCTTTAAAGATTCGTTAAAAAGTCTCTATAATTTGACAAATTTTGAAGAAAAAATTGAGATATTTTAGAGATAAAAAAAATTATAATAAAAAAATATTTTTTATTTTTCTTGACTAACTCTAAAATTCTAAAGTTTTATTTGGTAATTTTTTGTTGTCCCGAGAAACTTTAAGGGACAAAAAATTTTCAATTTAAATTAAAATTTTAGGTTATCCCTTTAGTAGGCTAAATTAATTAAATATTAAGTATTTTATAACTTTAAGCAACTTTATCAAAAAAAATTTTAGATATTTTTTAAAGATTCTTTAAAAAATCTTTTTAATTTGACAAATTTTGAAAAAAAGAGACATGCCAAAGATAAAAAAAGAATTTAATAATTTTCGGATAAAATCGTTTTGAATAATTTTATTTATTATAAAACTTTTTCCAGTATTTACATAGTATTTTATTCTATTGAGCCTTTTTTGATTGGAATATTTGATTAATAATTACTATCCTATTAGTTAAATTAAAAAGAGATTACAATTCTTACTTAATTGATTAATAACTTTGATAGAAGGATTTTTTATGCTATATTGTTTGCTTAGGATTGTTAATATTAGCTTTTATTATTGAAAGGTGACAATCCTTTTTAGATTTTTCAAAATAAAGTTTAAACGTACGCTTTAAGAGTTCAAAAGTTCAAAATTAATAAAATATAGCAAGCTATTACTTTTATGCTTTTCTTTTTCTAACTAACTTTTTCTAACTGTGCTGTAAATTTCTTTTCTAAAATTTGAAAAAAATTTAAAAGCTAAACTCAATCTAAATTAACTTTTTTGTAATTTTGCAACATTGTGCGACATCAAGAATTAATCATGTGGCTGAAAGGAAGGACTTAGTCTCAATTCCAACCGGCCAAGGCTTCGCCTAAATTATATTTTAAATAAATAAATTTTTCTAACTGAAAACATTTTATATTCAACAAAATTCTATCTTTTAAGATAATTATTTAATTAATTTAAATTTTAAATTAGCATATTAAATAAAATTTTTCATAAATTTTGTCTCCTCTTATTATCATCCTAATGATGACATCTAATGTTTATTAAAACTTGAGTATCAACAGAATGAACAGGATAATGAATCAACAGGTAGTAGTTAAGAACCAAGCATGCTTTTCGTATAAATTGATTTCTTAAGATTGTATTTTAACTATTCAATTTTTCCTCTTAATTTTTTCATAATTAGTTTTTTCTTTTTTTTTTTTAAATTTTTTATGCTATTTATTCAAATCATTTTGCTAAAATTCACAGCTAAATATAAAATTCAGCTCTAATCTAACCAAACATTCTCTCAAAACAAGTTTTGTTATTCAAAAATATTTTCATGTGGCTGAAAGAAAGGACTAAGTCTCCATTCCAACCAGCCAAGGCTCTGCCTAAATTATATTTTAAATAAATAAAATTAAAATTGTATTGTTTATTATAAATATTGTGAAAAATTGATTTTTATCTTTTAAATAAAAAAATAGTGATTTTGACACTACTAATTTATTATTAAATATCTTTAAAGATAAATCTGATAAATGAAAATGAAAATCATCCTAGAAGAAAGACAATATATAAAATATGGCAGCCAAAGCAAGAGATAGGATAAAGCTTGAAATCAAGCTTAATAAAGAAGAAAACAAAGATGGAACGATGGAGTCAATTAGGTATCTTTTTAGAGAATCGAGTGAGAAAAACAGAAAAATCCTAGAACTACTACTCAAATCATATTAAAATAGATTTTACTTTTTTTTAGCATCGCCCATGAGGTGTTTTCTGAATAATAATAATAATAATAATAATAATAATAAAGATAAATCTATATCGAATTTAAGATCAATTATTAAAGATTTTTCTTTAAAGAAGTTATAAAGAAAAAGCGTCCAGAAAACTTTAAAGAATCTTTAAAATTTCTTCAAAATTTTTTTGACTGGGTGGTTTACTTGAATTTACTTTGAATTAAACCTTTCACGATAGCATTTTCTCTAAAAAAAATTCTTTAATCCCCAAAGTAATCTTTTATCTTCAGAACAATTTTTCGATCACTGACATAATTTAGTCTTTCAACTTGTTGTTTTATGCTTTGCTTCCAATATTAAACATAAACCAAAATAAGAATGTGCAAACCATCTTATTTTTAGTACTAACAATTAAAAGTTAATCAGGCAATTAGCGGCAAAGGTTATTCTAAAAAACTAGCTAGCTTAAGCAAAAATTTTACTCAGCCTCCCAGGGAAATGGCACTTCATAAACCTAACTAAATTGTACATATTTCTCTTTTTTAGTATTTAAAATAAAGGCCAATAAGTGTCGGCCAAACAAACACTCTCTGCTTAAAGCACAATTTCTTCTTAGTTAGTAGTTCATTTAGCTTAAAACCTGTCCACTATGTGACTAATTTAGACCAAATTTTAAAAATTAAATTAACAATTTAACAAAATTTTATATCATGAAAATTTTTTTTTTTTCAAATAACAAATTCCAGACGCGCTTAGCACAGAGTATTTGAAAAATTGCGAACGCGATTTTAAAAATTAATTGGCATTTATTTATTTAACTTTTATATGTACTAATAACTTAGAGTATTATTTTTGTATTTAAGACAAATTTTAGTTAGGCTAAATTTAAAGTCTAAGATTGAATCTTGCAGCCATTTACTCGAATTTAAATAAATAAATAAATAAAAATTTTACTCTTATTTTATTTTCAAATTTTCAATTGATTTTTTTTTGATTTATTAACTTGTTGCCTTTGTTTAAAGGTCTAAGGCTAAAAATACACAGTGCTTAAACCCTAGTCTTGACATCACTCAAAGTACTTATTATTTGTCAACTTAACTTTTAACATTTTTTGATTTTCCATACAAACCATCATGTTCTCTAATTAGATTGAACTCCAATAAAACATTTTAAAGCAATGTTTTTTTTTATATGTTGATACCACACAAGAACTCTAAACAAACTTGTACAATATTATACATACACATCTTAGACTTTAATGAAACATTACTAAAGCATCGTTCTATCAAACAGAAATTATTCACAATTTAAGACGCGGGTTAAACCATTGCCACAATTTGTTTGTGCATGAATCTGCATGCATAGAATTTTTGCAAACACCCAAAATTAAGTTTAAAAACTTAAGACAAAAAATTGTGACTGTTTTGACTTGCCTTAAAACTTGTGACATATAAAAAAGTCTGGTGAACAGATGAAAGCAAGAATCAAATAGGAAACAAGAATATCTGTTTGTTCTACAAGAATGGTTGATCTCAAGACAATACTAGCCATGTTGCATAAATAGAACTTAACACTCAAAAACCGGATGACTTTTTTGACTCTTTTATTTAAATCGTTTTTAATACTTTTTTTCAATGAAAATAAAATTATTTTATAGAAAAAATTAAATAATTTTATAAAATTTTTGATTAAAGATATGATTGAAAAAAAAATTTAAAAAAATGATTAAATTTATAGAATAAAAAACAAATAAAGGAAGTTACAAAAGGGGTTCAAAAGACCCCTCCGGTTTTTGAGTGTTAAAATAAATAGAAATTAAAATATCTTTATAAATTGATTTTGAAGCGTCACGCTATTTGATCTTTAAATTATAAAAAAAACATGTTAATAAATATCCTTAAAATAAGAAAATGTAAAGAAAGTAAATATTGCCTATTTTACTTTATTGACTGCAGCTTAAACCACTCTTACTGAGAACAGTACAATGTATAAATAAACAGTTTATCTTAGAGCAAAATATTTCTCGAGTCAAAAGACTTTTTTACTTTTCTATTTTTTGTTTGAGAACACCTTTAAAATTTGCCACCTAAAACAAAATAATCCGAAAAAATATTTGTATACAAATATAATTTTTTTTTCTAAAAAACTTATTTTATAAAAATTAAACTTTGAAAATTTTAGAATTTTTTTGTAAATAAAAAATATTATTAAAATGTTAGATTTTGTTTAAAAAGAAAAAATTGAATCCTGTCTAGTTTTTATCGAAAAAAATCACATTACATCAAGCCTGAATAAATTGTATTCACACATTGATCAGAAATGGTTCTAAAATTAAAAAAATGACCATGTGACTCATTTTTTTTACGTCAATCTTGTCTTAAACAAAAACTAAACAAACTGAATAATGTCATTATAGAAAATATTTGCAATTAAAACATTTTTAAATAAAATGAAAGAAAATAAAAATTAATATTTTATTTGCCATGTAGCATTGGCCAAAAGTGACATAAAACATATGCAATTGAGACTTGTCTGAGTGCTTAATGACTCTCAATCGAGCCCGGCACCGATAGTCCTTAGAAAACAAAAAGACTCAACATATCTTAATAAGCTAAATTCTATATATGCAAAGTAATTTAATTAGGGCTAATTGGATGGCTCAATTTTATCAAATTAATCGAGCGTCTAATTGACGTCATTATAACAGGGTCGTGCCAATTAAACTAAAATCTTTTTTTTTTTTAACAACAACAAAAAATTAAAGAAATGACATCAATATGATTAATGCCAAAGGCTGTGTAGCTCTTAGAAAGTATTGGTAATGTGAAAATGGATCTCGAAGACATCTACTAGCTTGTTTGCTTGGCTAGTTAATTTAGTCAAGCATCTATTTTGAATAACAATCTATTTAGTTTGGCTCAACAATTGAATATCTTATAATTAACGAGCTCATTTTGCACAATGAATTATATCAAGACCAAATATATTACTTTCAAAGTAATTATAAAAATAATAAATAAATATATTCAAAGAAAAGATCAATTTTATGATTTATCGATTCATGAACTTAAAATTGAAATTCATAAATTAACTTTTTTTTTTAATATTCTAGCTATTCTTTGTTGCAAATCTAAAGGAATTGTTTAGATAAGTAACGAATATGTTTTTGTTTAGTATACATACATACATATGTGTGTGTGTGTGTTAGTGTTTGTGTATGAGAGTTACAGTTAATCGTTTGCAATAAAATACTTGAACTAGTTTACGACTATGGACGCTAAAGGCTATGTCCAAGGGTCGTACACGACAACATATATTTTGAGAGGAAAAAACAATTTTAATTAGGTTAAACTAGAAAAGAATTTTTATTAAAAAATTGTAACAAAACAACAACTACGAGAAAATTTTTTCTTTCTCTCGCTCTCTCTATGCCTTTTTATGTTTGTTGTCGAAACTAAATATTTGGGCATATTTTTGTTATTGTTTCCTAATCACAAATCGATACAGTTTATCTATATTTAATTAACAATTGATATTTCCTATTTGAGATTTTGTTTGACCTTGATTACGTGACTAGATAGGCAAAAGACTGAGCCGTCTGGGTCCAATTTTTCTCACACGATCAAGGTTAAGTGGTCTGACGTTTAATGTGTATAATCAAAAATGTAAATCAGACATAAACTACTTTTTTGAATTCAAAAAATTATTTTATTGTTTGGACCAAAATGAATTAAAATTGACCATAATTAAGTCACTTTAATTTTATTCGGTTTGATTAAGCTTATCATTAGCAACAATAATTTCATAGAATTTTTTGGTGTCTACATGCTCACTGACTGCAAAATTTAAATTAGTTTTTTTTTTCTCATTTTGATAATGATTTATTATTTATAGCTTTTGGTTCAATTAACAAAAGAATATTTTTTAACTATGCTGAATCAATTTAGAATTAATTTGAATTTTATTTTAAATTTTTTTGTTAAATTTTTTATTTACAAGAAAAAGAAAAAAAATAACCACGAACAATTGCTCTATTCATTGTTTGAACTTGACTTTTTTAAATTTTTAAATAAAAATTTTCTTTTTTTATAACTAAATTAAATTAATTCAAAAAGATTAATAAAAAAATTTAACTTATCAATTCAATTCAAATTTTTCTTCAGTCTTGACTTCACATAATATTAAAATTGAAATTTAGTAAAAAAAAAAAAAAATAAAAAATTCAAATACATTCACAGATTCCATTTCGACTATTCTTCTTGTCTTCAAGCCTAATTTCTCGAAGCTTTACGCCTATTACTTCTATGTTAAGTAGCTCAGACGATCCTAATATATTTCTCAGTTCTTTAATGAATCTATTGGGTCGATTAAGCTTTTCCTCATTATTTTTAAGGATATTGGCCGCAAATTCATTTTCAAGTAGTCTTTTTGTAAAGCCCAGTTTAATTTTCCTTATTTTTGATTCAGTCGGTTCTAAGTTTAGCGCATTTAAAAGGTTTGTCGTCCTCGATCTTTTTCCTAACTGGAGTATCTGTTTTACCATTAAGCCTTCCATTGTTTGAATATTTTTTCTTTCAGTTTTGCTAATATTGCAGTTTTCCAAACCATAAAACATTATTGGCCTTACATAGGTTTTGAGTAGATAAGCTTTTAATTGGGGAATTTAAGTGTGTTGAAATTTTGTAAATTAAAAAATTCAAATACATTAATAAAATTATAATTTGATTCCATTAGATACGAGATTTTGTTAATTGTTAATTTTACCAAGTCTATTAAACCAGGATTTCTATTCTTGAAACATTGGGACTTTTATCTGTTTTTCCTTTTATTTATATATTTCGACATTTGAATAAATAAAAAATAAAGAAATATAAAAAATCTGGATTTTTATTTTCTTTGATGACCGACAAAAAAGACAATCCAGTAAAAAAAAAATTTTATTCTAACAATATTTCTCCTTTCTTGGTTTCATAGTCTACTAAATTAGCAAGAAATAATGCTACCAAAATTTTTTAAAGAAAAATTATTATTACCAAAATATTATTAAATTCTTATAAACTAAAAATCTAGATTTTATTCTTTAAAATATAAAATAAAAAAAAATTTAAATTTTGAATGTCAATTTTTAATTTTGTAACAGACAAAGACTTATTTCTAACACTTTCTTAATGCACTTGGAAGACTTACAATGTTTAACAAGTTTTTAGGGTTTGTTATTTGTATTTAGCAATTATTTTAAACTTCATGAATATTTGAAAAAAAAATTGTATTCCTATTTTTTTAAAGAAATATTCTTTGTATTAATTTGCTTAAAAAAACTTAAATTCATCTTTCATGCAAAAAACTTGTTTGCTTTCATGCTTTCACACTTTTCACATTTATTAAAAAAGGTTGCATAACTACTGAGATTTTCAAAAAAAAATTCCAAAAAATTAAATTTATTCTTTAAACAAAAAAAATTCATCACATTATTAACCAAAATCGATTGAAACAAAAAAGCTTGTTGAGATTTTTCTTCTTCTATCGCTGCTTATATATGTCTGAACATGTCAGTAAGCGCCAAACTTATTTTTTAATTAAAATTATTTGAAATAATTTAGCTAAACAATTGAATGGAAACCCTAACGTAAAATAATTTAACCTAAAAATTGAAAAATTAAAATCTTTTCTTAAGTCAATAAACAATAAAATTCTCAACTCATAGATTTAGTTGGCCCAATTGACCATATCTAAAACCATAAAAAGTTTATTAAACAAAGATTTTAATGCTTGAAGGTGGTTTCAAAAAAAAATTGTCTAAAATAAACAGGTCTGGATTGTTCAAATTTTTCTAAAAATTTAAACAAATTTTCAAAAGAATTAACACAAAATAAATAGAAACTAAACATTTAGAAAAAATTGAGTTTTATGTTGAGAAAAAATTTTTTTTTCTAAAATTCTAGAATAGAGTATTATTTATTTTTGAAATTAACGTTTTGAAGCCTAAATAGAAATTTAATATCTAACAATTTGAAGGATTTTATAATTAGTTTTGCAAATACCTAATCATTTAACATTGAGCTTTTAATTTTTTTAAACATTTCATATAAACAGACTCTAAAATATCAGAATATTGTTGAAATAGGGATTTAAACCAAATAGGGATTTTAATTTTATGGCCATGATTAAATTGGATTGCCATTACGCAACTGTTCAACACCTCATCAACATCTCATTTACATGCTTTAGAGTTTTATTGAAATGTGTATCAAATCAAGTTGGAAAAAATATTTGTATTCTGATATCTTTCTATTAAACAATTATCAATCAGAAAAACAATGAAAACAGAATTTTAGCTACTTTATTCAAGACCTAATTCTTGATTTAACCTTTATTTTTCTTTTGGGATTGTGTTCAAACACAAATTTATATGCCCTCATCCCTAGTAAAATACTTAATTGCATTTTTATTATGTATAACAATTCCTTTATTAATGGAATACAATTATCTAAGGATGATGTATTAGTTTGCAAAAGAATGAACATAAAAATAAAAATTATGCATTTGTTGGGATCTAAGTCGGCAGCTCCTCCACTTTATAATGTTATTTGTACTTTTCAAATGTTACACATGATAAAATTTTTTTTTCAGACAACAGTAACTTTTAAAGATTCTACTAATATCTATTGATCTTGGCTAATTAAATCATCAACACTAGTGCATACTTAAATCAAAATAAATTATACATTAATTAAAAAAAAAGAAAAAAAATTCCAAGGACATGAACCACCCCAAAATTTAATTTTTTTAAAGGCCCCTAAAAATAGAGAAGATCACCAAGAATCATATTTTTTAAAAATTCAGTTCGTTTAGAAAAAAACTTGCAAAGTTAGCCGCTTTTTAAAGTATGTTCTACTTGAAGCCCAATATCTCAGGATCGGAGCAGCTTAATGATATTGCAGATTCCGTGATAGTTAGCTAAACAACTAAAGAATATTACTTTATAGTCAATTTGACTAGATGATATATTTTCAATTTCAATATTCAAGGTTAATAAACAGGCTAGTGCCCATGTCTCATGAGACTGATTAACACTTCATTTATTTAATTGATTATTAAAAATATAAAAATTTCAAAATTTGAAAATTTTTTTTGATTAGTTATTTGAAAAAAATTATATATATTTTGTTCGGTTTAACCCTGTTTCCACCATACAACTATATAATTTGACCACAAATTTTTACTGCTAATTAAAGCATAATTTTAATTACACCCAAATTTTATTAAATAAAAGACAAATTTTTAAATGTTTTATGATAAAAAAAATAACTTTGATTTTAAAATTGGGAGTGGCTGAATCAACTCAATTTTTTGAATGGGTGGGCTTAAGCCCCCGGTAGCCCCCTTCTGGCTACGCCACTGCAAATCTATTGTAATGATATTTTTTTAGATTGTTGTAGACATCTTCTCATGTGTGATATGATTCCTATTTTTAATTGTACGCCAGATTCGGCGATGAAAATTAAATATTAAGAAATTAAAATAAGAAATTCTTTCAATGAAAAAAAAATTTTTTTTTTCCATTATTCCATTAAATTTGCATGCCTATAAAAAGGATAGATTTACATAATTTGTATTATACTTAATTATTATTTTTATTAGTTTTTTATTTTTTTTTAATATGATGCCGTCATAAGGTAAATGTCCTCTAGGCCCGTTTCGAGCCTTTCATAAACAATAAACTTCGATGGAATTCATCAAATAAATTTATTTTGTTTTATTAAATCTTTAGTCTAGATGACTTAACAATAAATGTTCACTCGTGAACTGTTGATAAAATTTTTTTAATTTAGAAAGTCCCAATATTCTAAAATTCTTACTTTGGTATGAAAAAATTAAAAAAAAATTTTTTAAATAATATTGCCTTTTTTTGTCTCATATCTTCATTTACTTTTTTTAAAATTAAAAATTTATTTTCTAGCTTTTTTTATTGACCATGTAAAACAACACATTTCATGAATTTAAAAAAAATTCTTTAATTTTTTTCCAGAGAAAACAAATACAAAAATTTTTGATCTTTTTAATTAGCATTTTAATTAGAATATTTTAAAAGCAAATTATTTATACAAAAAAAGAACTATTAGTACAATAGAGTTATAATTAAAAAATTGTCAATTCAAAAAACAAAACAAATAATTATTAAAATTTAAACTCAAAAAAATTTTTTTTTTTTCTAGAATTATTGAATAAATTTTAAACTAATTACAATCAATTCAAAACAAAAATAGTGTTGTCTATTTTTTTTTAAAATTGATAATTAATAATAGCACTTATATAACAAATTTTAGATTTGATTTATTGCCTTGGTTTGTTGTTTTTTTAAATTCATGAGTTTAGGAAAATAATAAACAATGCGTGCTAATAAATCAAATTTTTAAACCTGGTCTGAAAATTTCAACATGTAAACATATTGAATGTACATGTAATTTATTCTTATAAATCATTTGTTTAGTTTGTATTTGAATTTCACAATATCGTGTTATTTCACAATATTAAAAAATCATCTCTTAAATCTCAAATGCATTTTAATATTATGTTTTCAAAAAGAGCATAAATGCAAGAATCTAGATTAGTCCTCGTTTGGTAGCTAAATCACATTCCATCGGACAAAACTTAGACTATAGACCATTTTTTTTAATAATATATAGAATTTAAAAAGATTTAAAATTTTTGCGTTTTTTTTTATTTTCATTAATAATTTTCTATGTATGATTTGAACCCGTGCACTTGTTTTTTTAAGAACACTTGTGCTACAAATATGAGACCGACCAAGTTTTTGAAAAGAGAAGAATTTATAGAAAAAATTAAACGAGGAGAAGAGCAAGTACCTGTTGAACACGTTAGGTTAGAAATGCTATAAATTGTTTTACAAAAAGAGTAAGAAATTTTGAAGAAGCTAGAGCTGCT
>PJRA01000034.1:223973-245216 GCA_016987375.1 Brachionus koreanus
TGAACCGATTTTTTTTCTTATTATATTTAAAAAAAAAACCGCTTTTTTATTATTTTACCACCTTTTATACACATAAAAACAATCTTTGTGTTTACAAATAAAAAAATTTCTAAACTTTTGCTACATACTGTATAAAGCCAGTATAAAACAAGTGTTTGCTAGCTTACAGATATCGTGAAACTTAGTTATAACTAAAAGCACGCATTTGCAAGAAAAATCGAGGTTTCAAATTATCAAATGTTTGTTGTTTAAATGTGAAATTTAAAAAGAAAAACAAATAAGCAAAAAAAACAAAATTCTTTTATTTCACATCATGGAATGATTAATTCATTAAAAAATTGTTAAAATTGGAACTAGGAAAGAGTATATTTGTATAATATATTTTATTAGCACAAAACAATATGCAAAGGAATCGACAATAAAGAATAAATAAATGAATTAAAAATGAATAAAATAGTTTATTCTAATATTTGTAAATTAGATCAAAAACTAGTTATTAGTTACTAGAATAGATAATTATTTAGAATTACCTGATATTATATTGTTCTTATATTTGACAAATAAAATTAAAATCCATTTGACAACTTTTTTTTTCTGTGTTACATTTGTAATTGCATGATTAAAATTTGTAATTTTACATGCAAAAGTATTGTTAAAAAAATTAACATTCTGGATAAATGAAATATTTGGTTATATTATTAAAAGTATATTTATTTTTTGTGAAACATTTAACTTTTGACTTATATTTTATTATTTTGGAAATATTTTAAAAAAATTTTTAATCTATACACTTTATTTTTTTAGTGTATTAAGTGTTTGACTGAATGTAACACTCAATTTTTTTAAGTGTGAAAGTATGGTTTAGGGCATGTACTTAAGATGAAAGAAAGTCGAATAACAAGAAGAGTCCTGCAATGGAAACCGTAAGACAAGAGGAAAGTAGGAAGACCTGCAAAAGCTTTGATGACTCACTGAAAAGGGTAAGACATGGGATGAAGTAAGGGTAAAGGCAAAAGACCGACCTGAGTGGAAATCAATAGTAATGACCCTATGCTCCACAAGGGGTGTATAAGAAAGAAAAATCTGCTGATATGAAGACCGAGGAGCATATTCTAGACTTATTTATTTTAAAACCCCATTTTCTTCATATTGCTATGTCACTTACAAATAAAAGATGAAGATAGTTGGTGATATACAGTTTGACATCTGTTTTGTTAGTCTTTGGCTTAGAAGAAAATCCGCTTTGGAACACTTGGGAAGTTCGGTTTATAAAAAATGTTTAAATCAACTTGAGAGGCTTAGATCTTGTGTTTTTGGGAAGACTAGACAAGTCAAAAATGGTTACTAAGCTATTTTTTAAAAATAAAATAAAAGAAAAGAAAAACAAATTTTTATTTTAATTAAACTAGAATATTTTTATACTCAATGACAAAATGTATTAAATAAAGTCGAATTTGTACAAATTGAAAATCGATTCAATAAGGTCAAAAAAAAAGTGACAAAAAAAAAACTATTAACAATTAACGAATCAGATAACCTAAATAAACAAATCACAAGTGCTTAAGATGATGCTGGGTGCGGACTTTGATCGCTTAAGATCAATGTCAGGAACATAGTCGCATCTAACTTGTTTGAGAATTTCATTTATTTCAATGAACAAAGGTCGCTTGTCCCTATCATATTCGGTACAAGTTTTGATCAAATTTCTAACAAGCTCGGGTGTGTCCTCTCTACAATCGTTCATGTTCAGCTTTAAACGACCCGAGCCGACCAAAAACAAAATCATGCTTTGTTCTTTGTTTCCGAAGGGTAGCATGCCAGTGACTAATTCATACAACACAACTCCAAACGAATACACATCGGACATTTGTGAATATGGATCGGCGACTTTTTGTTTTATTACTTCAGGCGGCATCCATAAAATTGAGCCGGTCGGTTGACATCGTTTGGAATTTTCTTCTTTGAGAGCTGTTTTAACAGTGGCAAGACCAAAGTCTCCTATTTTCACAGTCCATTTGAAGCTCTCTAGCAAATAATTGTTCGAGTTGTTTACTTTGGGAATGAGAAATATGTTGTTTGATTTTAAGTCTCTGTGTATGATATCTTTGGCGTGCAGATATTCCATTCCGATTGAGGTTTGCTTAGCTATGTCAATCAACTGACCCATTGACCATATGACTTCTTCGACATGCAAATGTTTGTACAGACTGGAACCAGGACACCATTCAGTTACAATGGCCAATTGATCGCCCATGAAGCAGCCAATAAAGAGCAAAATGTTGTCATGCCGAGTTGATTTTAGAATGGCGACTTCGTTTCGAAAAGCTTTTATTTGTTCTGTGGTTGGATTTTGAAAGCTGACTGTTTTGACGGCGACTAGTCCGTGAAAAAAATCAGTTCCCTGATAGACAACGCCGTATGAGCCAGAGCCAATTTTGTGCTCTTTGTTTATTTGCATTCGAGATAGTGGAATTTCCCACGATAGCAACGAGCTCCATCTGTTCAATTTTTTAATTTTATTTGGGTATTCTGGCTTGATAGAATCACGTGATTTGGATTTGTGCAAAATCTGTGAGCCGTAAATAGTTCTAGAGTCAGAGTCACTAAGCGACCTTGACCTAGATTGAACTTGTATTTGACCGATGGGCAATATTTGCTCGCTGTTATTCTGCAATTTGTTAAATTTACGCTTCAAAGTCAACGTTTGTGTCCATGTTTGACACTGCTTTGGCTTAACAAACACTGACGATGTGCTTGTCTTAATTGGTGTAAATTTTTGCCTCTTAACTTTAGAACATACAGTCCGATCTTTTTTATTTCTACAATCATTACATATGCTAACATCACAATTTTTACAGCTGTTTATCATAAAACCCTGACTGTTCAATGTTTTGCATCTATCGCATATTCTATACGAAAAAAATTTTTCTTTGATGTTGAATTTTCGCTGAATCACATGCTTTACATCTTCTAAATGACCAATTACCAAATTATTGTCTTGAATGGATGAGGCAATTGAGTTCCATTCAATAATAATGCTATTCAAATAATTTTATAAATTATATTTACATTAACAATTTAATAAAAAAATGATACTATTTATCTTTAATATAAGCAACACATTGATCTATGTCGAGGCTTCTTTTTTTCAACTTAGCACCAAGAGCCTCGCTCAACGGAATACTCTTTTTTTCGACAACTGCAGTCGAATTGGGAAAGTAAATGCGCAAAAATGCCGGACCTTTATCTCTTTCAATCAATTGGTCAAACCTAGCACAAGTTTGCTTCGAAGCTGAGTAAAAATTCAAGTCGGTCACGGCCATAATTTAAAGCTAAAATGCTAAACACATGAGACTGATCTTTTTTCAAGTCCTAGAACCAAAACTTTACAAATTAAATTAAATTTTATTTCTAATTTTTTAGAATTTCAAGTATAACTTTCCGTTTTTACTTTCAAATAATTTCTCAAAATATTTTTATTTTTTGTTCTATTTTGTTGGTGTTGTTTTATTTTTTGTGAATAAAAAAATGATTCCATTTTCGGATAAGAGAAAAGAATTGCGCAGACAAATTGAGAAGCTCTACAGACAAAAAAAAGCCTTGGCCGAGCTAAACTCGCCCCGGAGCATCAAACTTGTCTCAGACGCCAAAAAGTTTATGGCCACGATGGCAAAAAAATATTTTAACGAGCTTAAAATTTGCGACCTAATCAATCTCGCTGGCTGTTTTAAATGGTTTAAATTTTTAGATAAATTATCTGAATTTAATTGTTTGATAGAAAAACACAGTCCGGCTAGAATTGAGCGGATTAGAGTTTGTACAAATAAGAAACTTAACTTTCTAAGAAGATACGCCTTTGACCAGTTGGGCGTTTCATTTAAACAATTTGATATAATTTGTCAACAAGCTAAATTTAAAATGAGTAACGTGACATTCACTCAAAATATACTTGATAAGTATTTAAATCGAGAGGAATAATTTTATTTTAGAAATAAATTATTTTGAAAAAATTTTTTTTTATTTTTTTTGAAAAAAAAAATGCTGAATCTTAAAGATAAAGTGTGTATAGTGACTGGTAGGGTTTAATTTTTTTGTTGTTTCGAAAAAGTCTCAATTTGATGTGTTTTTAAACAGGGGCTAGCTCTGGCATAGGTCAAGCAACAGCTGTCTTGTTTTCTAAACTAGACTCTAAATTGGTGATTAGCGGAAGAGATGAGAAAAATTTGAATGAAACTATTCAACTTTGTGAAAATAAAAACAATGTAACAACAGCAAAAAAATCATTTTTTTATTTTTTTTAAAAAATTTTAGGTAATAAAAGTTGTTGGTGACATTTGTGATAGTCAAACTCAGCTGTTAATTGTTAAAACATGTTTGGAAAATTTTGGCCGAATCGATGTGCTAGTGAATAATGCGGGAATTCTACAAAATGCCGGAATCGAGAACTTACATATGCAAGATTATGACTATTTGATGAATGTGAATGTAAAATCGGTGGTTAGTCTAACGCAGCTATGTGTACCCCATTTGGTTAAGTCAAAAGGTAGCGTGGTAAATGTGTCAAGTGTGGCCGGAAGTAGGAGCTTTCCAAATGTTTTAGCTTATTGCATGAGCAAAGCAGCACTGGATCAGTTCACTAAATGTGTGGCTCTTGAACTTGCGGACAAGGGCGTGAGAGTCAACTCTGTTAATCCGGGCGTCATACAGACAAATATACACAAAAGAGCTGGACATGATGAACAACAGTACAAGAAGTTTCTTGAACACTGTCAAACAACTCATGCACTTGGACGGCCAGGCACTGCTCTTGAAGTAGCTCACACAATTGCTTTCCTCGCTTCGGACAATGCTTCGTTCATCACTGGAGAACTTGTACATGTTGATGGCGGAAGACATGCCATGACTCCAAGATAAATAAAATTTTTAAAATTTTAAAGTTTTTATTTTATTTAATAATAAAAAAAAAGCGATTAAATATTTAAAGCTATGAAAGTTATTTTTTTGTTAATATTTGCTTTGCTTAAGATTGTTGTCGAAAGCTCTTCAAAGTGTCTTTTGAAGCTTTAAGGTTTAAAAAGTTAAAAAACAAAATCAGCTTTCTTATTTAAAAATGATCAAACAAATAATTTTAAAAATTTTTTCTTTCTTGTTTGCTTTTAAAAGACGAAAAACAACTACTCTATTTTTAACAAATTTTACTTTTGAGTTGAATTGGTAATTAATATGATTCTTACATATCAAAAATCAAAAATCGCAAATAAATCAAATATTTTAAAATTGAAAAAAAATTGATACCAAAGGAAAAAATTAATAAAAAATTTAAAAAATTAAAGTTTTTTGCACTGAACTTTTGCAAATAAAAATAAATATTAATTTAATAGTCACATGATCAATAAAAAAAGAAAAAAAAACAATAAAACTAAATGTAGAAATTAAAGAACGCTTTAAAATTCTAGAATGCTTACTCTAGCAAATAAGACATCGATCATAACTGGTGCCAGCTCTGGTATAGGCAAAGCTACTGCTATTCTTTTCTCACAACTTGGATCAAAACTTGTGCTTGTTGGACGCGACGAGACCGCTCTTGATCAAACAATCACACTTTGCAATCAAGAATTAAAAAATGATATAATAAAAGTAAGCGGCGATTTGTGCAATGCAGATACATGTAAAAAAATTGTCGAACAAGCTGTTGAGAAATTTGGCACCATAAACATTTTGGTAATTTGAAAATAAAAAAAATAGAATGAAAACAGTTTTTTTTTTACTTAAAGGTAAATGCAGCGGGAATACTTAAGGGTGGAAGTTTGGAAAATATGAAGATGGAAGACTATGATTTATCAATGAATACAAATGTAAAATCAGCCATGATTTTAACCCAATTATGTTTGCCATATTTAATTAAAACCAAAGGCTGTGTAGTCAACGTTTCAAGTGTGACTGGTACGAGAAGCTTTCCAGGTGTTTTGCCATACTGTATAAGCAAAGCTGCATTGGATCAGTTCACTAAATGTGTCGCTCTTGAACTTGCGGACAAGGGCGTGAGAGTCAACTCGGTTAATCCGGGTGTAATAGTCACCAATTTGCACCGCAGAGCCGGTCAAACTGAAGAAGCATATGCTAAATTTTTAGAAAATTGCAAAAACACTCATGCATTGGGTAGACCAGGCACCAGTGACGAAGTAGCTCAAACAATTGCTTTCCTCGCTTCGGACAATGCTTCGTTCATCACTGGAGAACTTGTACATGTTGATGGCGGAAGACATGCCATGACTCCAAGATAAATAAAATTTTTAAAATTTTAAAGTTTTTATTTTATTTAATAATAAAAAAAAAGCGATTAAAAAGGCTATTGAATATTTAAAGCTGTTTTAGATTAATTTTTTTTATTTTTATAAATTGATATCGGGCATTGATATTGACAAAAAATATAAAAAATTCTAGTTATTAAAATAGTTTAAGATGATTAGTTTAAAAGGTAAAGCAGCCATAATTACAGGCGCTTCGTCTGGTATTGGAAAAGCAACTGCTATTTTGTTCTCAAAATTAGGATCTAATGTGGTAATTTTGGGACGCGATGAAAATGCGTTGGATGATACCATGTCTAAATGTCAATCAAATGTGGTCAAAGTGGTCGGTGATGTATGTGATGATAAAGTTAGAGAAAAGTTGATTGATAGTTGCATATCTAATTTTGGCACGTTGACCACTTTGGTAAATAACGCAGCTATATTTAGACTAAGCAGCATTATGAACACAGAAATAAGTGAATATGAAAGAATAATGAATGTAAATTTACGATCAGTTGTTAAATTGACTAAAGTGTGTGTACCTTATTTGACTAGAGAGCAAGGCTCTGTGATAAATGTGTCTAGCATTGCTGGAAGTAAAAGCATTCCAGGCTTGTTGCCTTATTCGATGAGCAAGGCTGGCCTTGATCAATTTACAAAATGTTTGGCTCTAGAGCTAGCAGACCGAGATGTAAGAGTCAATTCTGTAAAGTATGCATATTTTTACTTTAATTATTGATTTAAATAAAAAAAAAAAACATATCTAACATCTACAAATTGATTGAGAGAAGCAAGCTAGGGTTTCATATCTAATTTATTTTGGTCTGCGCTCATCACAACCAATCTTATTTCAACTTTCTTCATCGCATTTTCAACAAACTAATTTATTTATTAGTAAGATGTTATTGTTGAATAAAGGGCATCTTGAATTTGATGATCAATTCAAATAGTTTATAATTATTAATTGGATAAAGATATTAGAATCAATTTTTAAATTTAATTTAAATAATTTAAAGCTTTTATTTTGTCAATTTTTTATTATTGTATCTAAATAATAAGCTATCTAAAATATAGTGAATAAATTTTTTTTTAGTAACTAATTGTTTTAGCTAAGTATCTAAATTTTTTTAATTTTATACCAAAAGTATTTACGTTGCATCTATTAAAAAAAAAAAACGGAAGTAGATTTTTTTTTGATATTTTATTTAAAAAAATTAAGAAAAAGAAAGAATTCAATCTTTTCTTGTTTTGAGGTTGATCTTGAATTGATTTCAGCTTGCTTTTTGATCCGACTACTAATTAAACGGTCAGTAAATAAATATAAATTGTCAGTATTTTTTTAAATATTTTGTAAGTATAATTGTTTTTAATTAAATCAATAAATAATTAAAAAATGGTCAGTATTTTAAATATATTGTCAGCATAAACTTCTAAGATAGTCAGTAAAAAAATTTAAAACAGTAAATAAATAAATAATTTTAGTTTTTTTTTTGGTAGCATCAACCAACAATTGGAACATAAATCTAAAAGCACTTGTTTTTTCATTTGAACTAATGCAAATACCGAAATGATGGAAATGTCGATCCAATTTCTAAATAATAATACTGGCATTCCTTCCCATATAAGCTTATATGTAGCATCAGAATGAATGAAATCTGATTTAGTAGCTAATTTTAATAATCGTCTAGTAGAAATGTTGCCTTCTTTAATCAGTTATTCATCAGCTTATTAACTGATGCACCAAGATAAGTAATAATTATACTTGTCACGTATCTCAGAAGCTAAGCAATGTGAAATCTTAGTACAAAAATTACAATACAAAAAGTAAAAACTATATAATTTTTTTTCTAGTTGCGCAAAAATGGTTCTGTAAAAAGTACAATGTTGTACAAATTTGTACAAACGAATTCTATGTTCTGCAAAAACTGTGCAATTTAGTGCAAATTTTAACTATTTTACAGAAAAATGAAGAGTAGATGCAAAATTTAAAATTTGGTTGTACAAATTTTTACAACATAGTACTCTTTACAGAACCATTTTTGCGCAACTAGAAAAAAAATAAAATAGTTTTTACTTTTTGCATTGTAATTTTTGTACTTAGATTTCACATTGCCAGAAGCTAGACGCTTCGAAATGCTGACAGATACATTTAACACTAAGCTTACATCTTGACTTAATTATAAGCTTGTGTACTGTACACGAGCATATAGGTATAAATAAGGATTCCATTCTTAGAACTTCAAAACGTTCAATTATCTTAATAAAGCTTTTAAAGACTAAATATTATATTTACTATTAACCGGTTACAGAAATTAAAACTCTAAATTTAGCCACATCATCATCATTGATAAAATCTATATAATAAGAAACAACATATGGTTTATCATCAGATTCTGGTAAATCTGAATTATCTTTGCATAATTTTTCTAATTTATCAAGACTAATTTTAGTTGGAGTTAAATAGTTTGATAGTTAATATTTGCTGATATTGATAAAATCTTTTTCTCTCAATTTCTCTAAAAAGACAAATATTATAAAAGTATTTAATTTTTATTAGAATAAGATATCTGAAAATTGTTAAACCAAGTGTTGTGAATAATTCAGCAGGAATAGAATATTTGCAGAAACTAACAGACCTAAATAATTAACTTATAGCATTTGCTTTGAAATATGCCTCTTAAATTTATTTTTACTAAAATAAAATATTTTAAAAACCTTTTTTAAAGATCAATTTTGAGCATGATGATTATAATTTGATTATAACACTTAGTTTGTCATTGAAACTATCATTAATAAGTTTAAATATTATAAGCATATCGCAGTCAATCTAACAACAATTAACATATATAAACTAGCTAAAAGAATTTTTAAAAAAAATTTAATTTATTAAATGCTATATTTTGCTAGTAAGAAAATTTTAATTCATTACCGTTTATGGTGGGTATAGTTTTCAATTTTTTCCTAAAACTGTATAAATGCTAATTCTAAAAAATAATGAAATAATTATTTGTTTTAGTTTGACTTTTTTGTACAATAGTCAATTTTCGTTACTTTTTCAATTCTTTTTCAAAAAAAAATTCTGATTGAAAAAAAAAAAAAAAATTTTAAAAATTTAAAAATATGTCACAATATTTTTTGTCTTAAAAACTTTAAATTTAAGTCCAGGCACAATAGAAACCAATATTCACAGACGAGCTGGATACACAGAAGAACAGTACAAATTGTTTTTGAACAGATGCAAACAAACTCATGCTTTGGGCCGAGCGGGCTATCCAGATGAAGTAGCGAACACAATTGCGTTTCTCGCATCAGACTTGTCTTCATTTATAACAGGAGAAATAGTTCATGTAGATGGCGGAAGACATGCTATGTCTCCGCGATAAAACTTTTATAAAATAAATTTTATTCAAATGTTTTTTTTCTTTTTTTTCTCTATCAGATAAGGGTGTATTGATTTTCTAAAGACTAAAAATTTTACCACTATTTTTGTTGCCTAGCAACAAAATTAGAATTAATTAATGTAAGAAAAAAATTTTCTTAATTTTTATATATGATTAATTGATGAGAAAAGTCGACTAAATATCCGGAAATGCTTCAATTGCAATTGAATAGGGTCGACTACTGTCAAGTAGGCACCACAAATGCCAAATGCATGAAATTAATGCCAAGTGTACAAAAAGAACTTCAAAGAGTAGTTGTTGGCGATTCGTCTGGCGTTGTTCAATTGTTTGCCATAAAACAAAAAGAACCTGTGAACATTTTCAAAAGTCTGCCGTCCAAACGAATAACGCGTGTCGAATTGGCTGGAAAATTTAACGATGTTTATGATCGCATATTTGCCTCTAGTCTCTCGACAGTCACTGGCTATAGCAAAAAAGGCAAGCAGTTTTTTAGTTTCGAGACTAATATGACAGAGCCGATCAGGTCTATGAGTGTAATGGGTGACAATTTGTGCATAACAGGAAGCTATGTATACAATTGTTACAAAAATTCTCAAGAATCGGCATATTATTTGTGTCCAGACAAAATAAATGACGTCATTTGTTTACCATTAACTTCGGCTGATTCGAAAATAATTCCAATTTTAGCATGCAATGATCGCACTCTCAGAGTCTTAGATGTAAATTAAAGTCCTTATTTTTAAAAAAAAATTTTTTAATTTTTTTTAATTAGGATAGCATTGTTTTGTATGAAACTGAAGTTGCTGGACCTCCAAGTACACTCGCTTTGCATAATAGAGATGCAGGCCTGTCCGGCAACGAAATAGTCTATGGAACTTCAGATGGTAAAGTTGGTCTCTTGGAAATGAATGCTGATGAACCATTACCCAAATGGGAATTAGCTAATGATAGACGTTTGGGCGGAATTAGTTGTTTGGATAGCTATGATATCACTAGCGATGGTATATTAGATTTACTAGTCGGCAGAGAAGATGGTACAATTGAAGTATATGGCT
Organism: Brachionus koreanus; assembly: GCA_016987375.1. NCBI lineage: Eukaryota > Metazoa > Rotifera > Eurotatoria > Ploima > Brachionidae > Brachionus > Brachionus koreanus. Next base: position 234,720 of record PJRA01000034.1, read on the forward strand.
ATGATTCAATGGACAATCCTGAACTCAGATACACTTATGTAAATATTTAATAATTGTATTTTTCCAAACGTATTGAGACTAATTTTTGTCACCATCACTTATGCAAAGCTTGGGTACTTTTTTTTAATGAGAGATTTTTTTAAGTAGAAAAAAAGGAGTGTCTGAATTTATGAAACATGTTTGTTGTGATCATCTAACGGGTGCCCAATAATGCTTGTCCGAAACTTAAATCAGAAAAAATATATGATCGGTTAAAGATCAAATTTTGAAAAATTAAGAACAGTTTTATACACAATTTTACCTTTTTTTTCGAAAATTTTGATGGTTTTTGATTTTTTATTTTTCGTTTATGTTCTGGGCTCAGATTAGGTGACACATACCATGACCTCATATTGTTATAGGTAGTCAAGTAAATTAAAATAACAATTTGATATACCATTTATACAGAATTTTATTTTGATTATAATCAAAAAACATCAAATTTTCAAAAATTAATTAAAAAAGTGAATATTTAGTAGAATGATCGTTTTTTTTTTTAAATACATTTTTATCAAAACTAGATATTGATCTGAAATATTACACATGTATTATTTAGAATATAAATTATTAAATGAATGTCTAAAATATATGAAAGTTTGATTTTAGGGACTTTTTTACGAGTATTGGTCCATTTCATAGATGACTTTTTTACAACAATTTTAGTAGTAGTAGTAGTGTAAACTGCAGCCTAAAGGTTTTCTAAGCATGGCTCTAAAGAGCCATCCAGCTATAAAGTTTCGCTTTAAAACTATATAAACTCTTTGCAATTACTACATCTTCCGAGATTTTATTCCATCCATTTACGACTCTATTTGTAAAAAAGTTAAATCTCGGAAGACAGTCCTTTATTCTTTCACGAGTAAGACAATAGCTTTTTCAGCTACCAGATTTTGTGTTGATTTCTTTATTAAATTCAATTTTTTCATAATTGTTTACCAATTTGAACATCTGGATTAGATCAACTCTTAATCTATCAACTTTGTTGCTCTTCGCTGAACTGGCATTGTGAATTTTAGAACAAAAAACAAAATTAAAATAACTTTTTTTCTGTCGGTCTAAAAATCGTTCTGCAAAATATATCAGCTGATACAAGGTATGTATCACTCAAATTTAGTCCGTGCAAAAACTGTGCGATTTAATTTAATATTTTTTTAATTCATATACTTTTTGCACCATTGCAGAATTTTTACACAGACTAAATTTGGATGATAGATACCTTGTATCAGCTGATACATTTTGCAGAACGGTTTTTAGACCCTTAGAAAAAAAGTTATTCTAATTTTAAATTTTTGTTTTTTGTTCTAAAATTCACAATGCCGCTGAACTCTCTCAAGTTCATTTATGTCTTTTTCTGTATAAGAACACCAAGCACTGACAGCATATTCCAGCTGTGGTCTAACCATTGAACAATACAATAATTTTAAAATCTCGCTACAAGGATACTTAAATGCTTTCCTAATTAAGCTTAACCATTTATTTGCAACATTTTATTTTAATATAAAGGTGCTATAAAAAGTATATCGTTTAAAAACTAAATACCAAAGCTACAATTTGATCCATAATACTTAATAGTTGTACAACGATATGCTGAAAAAACTGAAATTTTGTTTGAGGATACATTTCGGGATAAGAAAAACTTAAAGTTAGGCAAAGGTAAAAACAGTGATAAGCAAAAATCAAATCGACAAAATCAAAAGTGTTATCCTCACAAAGAATTTTGACCAAAAAGAAGCACCAAAAAGGATCATGGGTTGGTTAAGAGACCATCTCAATGAAGGTTATGTTGAAATGGATTCAGTCCAGTTTAATAACTTTATTCAACAACAAAAGAAAATAAGAGATGATTACATTAATTTAGATTTAGTAGGCTTAAAGAATTGGGTTGAAAGTAGAGGTCAAATTCCGGATAACAAGTTCTACTTGTACTAATTTTTTACTTTAGTGTTATGTGTTTTCATACTAAATTTATTTTTATTAGATAATTGTATCAGATATTTTTTTCTATTTTTTATTAGATATTATTTAAAATAAATTAGATACTAAAATAATTTTTAGTCATAAATATATGTTACGGTATGAAAATAACCGTTACAACCATTTAAATTGATATACTTGCTAGTATCCTGATTTTAGATCAAGTGCAGTGAATCATTTTGAATCTTTCATTCTATCAATGACACCGGTAATATTAGGCAAAGGTCATCTTCCAGTTAAAGTATTTTCGTTTAGCTTTCTATAATCAATGCAGACTCGTTTGCTTCCATCTTTTTTTGGAACCACAATTACTGGAGAGGACCAAGCTGATTTTTCCATCTATCATTTTATTTTGAAGCTAAATGTAAATTCAATTTGTTTAAGAAAATAAATTCTCTAATTTAGTACATATGTGTTAACTTTCATAGTTTTTGTACATTTTTATATACCTCGATCGCTTTTACAGTGTATTTTTTTCCTGGCATTAAAAGTCTTCTTTTTGTTACTTTATCTTGGAGTCAATGTTAAATTCATTTAACTTTCTTTTTATTAACAAATCCTGGCCCTATTTACAAAAGGACACAAAAGAACACTTTTAATGTCTAGAAGGAAAGAATTGCTATATTAAGTACACAAAAGAGCATAAAAGAACTCTAGATGTTTATATTTTTTTTCTTGTTCAGTGTCAATCCATGCTTATAGTACCCGATTTAATTTGATTATTTGCAAGTTCGTGATCAAAGTTGTACTTGTGACAAACCGAAAAAACAAAAATTTTTTTTCAAAACATTAAAAATTTATTCCTTAATCTCTAAAAAAAAAAACAAATCATATGACATACAATTTGGTCTATAAAAGTTTTATTTAAAAAATATTGAAAAAAATTTAAGAAAAGAGATGAATTTATATTTCAAAACCTCATTAATTTTGTTTAGCATTGAGTCTACTTAGTTCTAGAAAATATTTTTTATACACATTATAAGCTTCTGTCTGACAATCTCTTTTTTTGGCTAGCTTGTTAAATTTTAAAGCCGATTTAAATATATTAGAAAGAGATATTTTTTTTTGGAAAGCAAAATTTTAATTAAAAAAAAATTTATTAAAGAATGGTAACGAAGGAATTACATCAATACAGGGAGGTTGTATTGGCACATCAGGCTATGACGAAATTGTAGTCTCAACATACAACGGTTGGATATTTGGTCTGACAAGTGAGAGCTTCAATAAAGAATTGAGCGCTCTTCCAGCTACTCTATCAGTCGACAAAGACTCTAGTGCTAAAATGAACAAATTAAAGTAAAATAAAACTAACATGATAATGATAAAATTTGTATTATAAAAAATTCTAAAAGATCTGAGCTGGACAAATTACAAAGTCAAGTTGTAAAGATGCGAAATGTTTATCAATCGACACTGTCTAATCCGAATTCTTTGTCTCAATTGAAAACATTTCAAATAAACAATAGATTTGAACTTAATAGAGATGATGCTAGCTACACGCTATCAATAGAAGCCGAGGTTCCAATAGATAATGTGCTGTTGCAATGCGATGTGCCTATTGATTTACTAGACTCGGAAAAAAACTCATGTGTAGTTAGCTATAGTGAATGCGACGAGAATGTAAAGTTATTTTTGCAATTAAGAAATTTTTAAAAAAACTAAAAAAAAAAAAAAGGATGGAAATTTTGTTTTGGTAACATATCGCTGTCAGGCCAACACAACTCGCTTGGACATTAAAATTCGAACCATTGAGGGCCAGTATGGAATGCTGCAAGCCTATGTGACATCTAGGATTCAGCCCAAAAACTGCTTGGTCAAACAATATGTCATTAAACCACTGTCTCTTCATCAAAGAACTCATTTAATTGACGATAAACGGCCAATCAATAAACTTAAGCTGAGTGGCAATTTTAGCTTGGCCGAAATCCACTCGTGGCTTTATTATTCCATTCCGGAAATACCAGAAAAAGTACCGGCTGAAAATGAAATAAAATTTTATTTCATCAACACATTCTTGGGCTCACAACTTGAAATTAATTACAAGTAAAGAGAAACAAAAAATAATTTTTTCTTTTTATTTTGGATAATTATTTTTTAAGACAAAATGAGGCAATTTTTATGTCTGAGAATGTGTCCACTATATCAATATTGAAAGATGTGTTGTCAAAAAAAGCTACTGACAAAAAAGTTGTCTTAAACATCGATTTGGAAACCACACCTGAGTCCACTTTATACACACTTAAATGCATTCATCCAATGATTGATTATCACATGCTTTTGGCAAAAAAAGTTCATCTCATCGATGCACTGAAAGAACTTGCTGTCAATGAAAACAACACAAATTTTTTGACGCCTGAATATCAGGAGATATTGGAAAATGCGGAACGATACAAAGAAGAGTATAAGCGTTCACCGTCTCATTTGGAACGCTTGTATGGAATGATCACTGATTTGTACATAGACAAGTTTAAATTTATTGGACAAAATGTCAAGAATAAAGTTAGTCTTTTAGTCGAAAAGTTGGATAACTATGAACTTGATGAACTTATTAAATTTTTTCAAAATTCTTAAATATTAAGTCATATTATTTTACAAATTTAATAAATTTAAAAAAAAATTTAAAATTTTGACTTTATTTTTTAAAAAAGCTTTAGATAGCAGCTGAACAGGTTAATATTTTACTGTTTAACTTATTTTTAGAAAATAAAATTCAAGTAGCAAAATAATTAATTTTCAAAATAAATAGTTTTCAAAAAGACTACCTCTTTGTTATCATGAGCTGAAGGAAATCGTCTAAAGTGTTCTAAATAATATACCAAAATCCATTTTAGAGAACTTAGTAGACTCAATACCCAAAAAAAATTAATGAGTGTTTGAAAAAAAATGGCGGTTTAACATGTTATTAGAAGCATTATTCAACTCGTTTCTTAACTTTTTCACAATTTAAAAATTATGCAATTTGGATTGTCTTTTCAGTCCATTTTTTTTATTTTTATCTAATTGAATAAAGAATTTAGGCGACAAAATATGGTTTCAATATATCAAAAAGAATTAAAAAAAAATGAGTCCAAAAAAATTTTTATTTATTTCTATAAAAAAAATGATCAAACTTATAAAAAATTATCATTTATTCGCTCATTTTACTTTTTTTAAAATAGCTGACAAATTAAAATATAAAATATTGGTAGAGCATAAAATAGATTATTTAATTTCAAATTGGCTGAAAGGTTTTTAGTGGTAGTTTTTGATGATCCAGTTGATGATGATGTAGGTTTTGTAGTAGGAGATGAAGCTCCGGTTGTTGATGATGATGTAGGTTTTGTAGTAGGAGATGTTGAAGGTGATTTGGAGTTCAGTGATTTTGCCATACAATGAAGGCTAATTGACAAAATTAAAAAAATGCTGAAGAAAATATTAAATTTCATTTTATTTAAAATTTGAATAGTGTTAAACAGAAAAAAAAATACCACTTTTAAATACTAATAAGATGATCATTTTGTTGTGATAAAAAAAAATTTTTTTATCAATTTTATTAATAGAATATCGCATTTAAACTCTAAGAAATTATTTTACCAAAATGAAAAATATTTGATGCAAATTAAAAACAAGCAATCACAAGCCAAACAATTTTATTTGCTTTTTTTTTGACTATTTGCATTATCTGTTTAAGATAAAAACATTAATCATTGATATTTAATTTACTATTTATTTTATTTTCTAAATAAACTATTATTGCTTAATTTAAAATCATTTTGAATGAAAAAATATTTCTTTAATTTTTTTTCAATTTTGTTAAGCTTATTAAATGGATACTTTTATTGACTTCATTTTTTAAAAAATATTGAATAACAATATTAAAAAATATTAAAAATAGATATTTTTGAAAAAAATTTAATACAAATATTTTTATTATTGTATGTTTTAGTTGAACAATTTATTTAGTATGTTCAACAAAAATTTTTTTGTTAATTTTAATCAGAAATATAGATTTGGAGAAAAATCAAATTTGTTGCGGACTAACTCTGTAGCTCCTCACTCCACATCACTAGTACTTGGCTTATGTCAACAGGCTAACATTAAAATTAAGATTTGTTTTTTGTTAAAAATATATTCTCTTTTGTTAAAATAAAATTGTCTCGAATAAAAATGTTTAAACCTTAAAACCGTCTTTTATTTAAAACCTCAACAGTAACTATAAAAAATAACCGTTGGTTCAAGCACCTCCACTTGAAACTTCAACACATTTGATGAAAATTGACTAGAAAATCTTATTATGTTTCATTATACCGAGTCATTAAATTTTGCGATCTTTAAAAGGTTCAATATTTTTCAATTTAGCATCTTATTTTCTTGAGAAAGATATGGCCAATTTAATCAAGAATTTCATTCTTCAAGAAAGGAATTAAAGAGTCAGTTTTCCATTTAATTTAGTTTATTTATTATAAAAAATTGAAACAAAGAGCGGAGTGATTTTTCGACCAATTTTATTTGACTCGTTTTTTTACTTTTTTTTAATGAAAATAAAATTTTTTTTAATAAAAATTGAATAATTTTTAAATAATATTTTTAATTTTTGATATGATTGAAAAAAATTTATAAAAAACGATTAAATTTATTGAATAGAAAAAAAAATTAAATAAGTTTTTTTAATTTTAACATTTTTGTTTTTTGGTTCTAAAACTTAAAAGAAGAAAAGAAAGAACAAAAGTAATTCATAAGAGCCTTCCGGTAGTGTTGTAAGGCGGACTCATGGAGGCATACATGGACTGGATCTATGAACGGTCCAGGCCTAGGCCTAAATTAGTATCTTATTGTTTCATAATTTTCGAAATTATTTTGAATAATTCTGCATATTATGAGTGAAAAAAATTTAATTTAAAATTTTATAAAAATAAGTATTAATAATTTGAGAAGCTAAAAGTTTTTATTTTAGATTTTAATTTTTTTGTCAAATCCTAGGATCGAACCGGGACGGATCCGTAAATATCAGACTGACAAACAGTCATAGACAAAGAAAAAGACACTCTCAACCATTTTGGTAAGTTGCGTCCAGACGGTTCCGTTCCGATAAAAATTGAGATCAGACACAAAACCGTGAGTACGGTAATAACCAGAGGGTAATAGCCAACACTACCCTCCGGTCATTGAGTGTTAAGAAAATTATGAAATCTTGGTATTGTTACGACAATAGAAATCAATTGTTTAAACAAAATGAATCAGTTCAGCCAGTTGTGAAAAGCATTTCCAATTTTGTATCAATTAAACATTTTCTCCATTTTCTAATAAAAAAAAAAAAATTTATATTTAAACGTTTTATTGAATAAAAATTATTGATTTGATAAAGTAATCTAATAGTACAATAATAATAACTATATTAGAAAGGTGTGAAATAAAAATTGTCTGTTATTTTAACAAAGACTGTTTAAAAAAAAATTCAGATGATTTTTTATTAAGCGCTATTTATTAAGTAAACTCAGATCAAGGACATGTCTTGTCTGTTTAATTAAATTAAAATACGTTTTGCTAAAATTTGGCTCCAAAAAAAAAAAATTTTTTGAAAAAAAATCAGCATAAAATATTGTGCTTTGTTGAAAAAAAATTAAAAAAAAAATTAAAACTGTACAGTGCTTAGCAAAAGAAGCGTTAAGGATAGTAGTAAAATATTTTAAAAATTCATATTTTTTAAAATTTACATAATAAACATGGCTGATCCAACTTGTTCAAACAGCCCGCTTAGTCTATTGCACAAATTTGCCTACGAAGGAAGCAAAAACAAGCTAAAAAATCTCCTAAAAACTGGTAATTCTAATGGAAATAAACAAGATAAATTTTTGTTCAATAATTTTATTTAAAACAAAGAGCTAAATGTGGACAAACTTGACCAAAATGGCAATACAGCCTTGTATTGTGCGTGTGCCCGTGGTGAAAAAGACTGCGTAAAAATACTGCTTGAAAAAGGCGCCAATGCAAACGAGTAAACTCATTTAATCTAAATTATATTGTAATTTATTGACCGGTTGGCGTTTAGACGATGCCAGAACAACGAGACGCCCATGCACGTGGCAGCCCGCTACGGCCAAACAAAAATTCTCTTGCTGCTGCTCGAATACGGCGGCGATCTCCGCTTTCACGACAACTTCAACCGGACACCCAAGACCTGCGCCATGCAGCAGGAGAATGCCGCTCTGCGACGCAAGACCCTCGCTCTAATCGAAGAGACGCGCATGAACGCCCAACTTCAAACAAACAAAACCGACGCTCAAAAGCTCTCACTGCTTAGCATAACACCCAAGTCACGCGACGAACTAGTCAACCCGTGCTCGGTCGGTTTCGGCATTCTTTACAAGTCAACTGGTGAAATAGGAGTGCCCATTGTTCTACCCATAGTCAAGGAAAACGAGCTCGAACACGACTACTTGGGCGAAACGTTCAACAATGGCGCTTTCATGGTGTACGAAAGCATGAAGTGGAAAGAACTGCATTTGGTAACTGTCAAACGGCTTCATTCGAACATAGCCGACCAAGGACACTCCGATCTTCTAATCGAAGAGCTAAATTACTTCAAGAAAATAAATCATTGTCCCAATATATTGTCCATAATGGGCTTTTGTCAGTATGTGAACTCCGAGGGCCTCATGCTAATGTTTGAGCGTGTCCAAGTCGGCTCTCTGTTTGCTGTGCTGCACGAACGCCAACTTACCAAGCCGCCCAAACTCAAAAGCATTTGTCAAATAATGCTCAATGTTTGTGATGCGCTCATCTATTTACATCAAATGAACATACTGCATTGTTATGTTAGCTCGCACAGTGTTTTCTTGACCACGTTTCACACAGCCAAGTTGGGAAATTTTGAGTATGCAGTGGAGAAAAGTGGCGATTTGTCCAAGCAGAAAAAGACTAAAATTGTTGAGAACAAATTGGAGAATTGTGCATACAATTGGCTAGCGCCAGAAATACTAGAAAATTCAATACCTACCGAATTGAGTGACATGTACAGCTATTGTGTTGTTATGTGGGAGTTATTTGAGTGCTGTATTCCATGGCAGTCATGTGATCATATTGAAATACAGCACGAAATGTTAATTAAGGGAAACAGTTTGCCTGTTGATCATGAGAAAATAGTTTTTCCGTTTAATCGGATAGTAAAAGACGGATTTTCGAATCCGATTAAACGTATGAGTTTTGAAGAAGTGCGCGACGTGCTGGAAAATTATCAGATTCAATTGCATCAAAATCAGAGTATGTCTAAGGTTAAAGCGAAACCATTGTATCAGCAAGTGCCTAGGATCAAGTCAAATAGTGTGTCTGGTATTGAGACTTTGAATAGTGATCAAGTGGATCAAAATTCACACAACTCAGCCGAATACATCAAGTGTGATGCCTACAGGTATGGTCTATGTTGAAATTTTGTTTGTTTGTTTTTCTTGTTTTTCTAGAAGTTTATAATCAATTTGAAAAAAAATATGCTCAAAAATTTTTATTTAAGAAAAAGTTTTTGAAAAATTTTTTGAGAAAAAAATTTATTTCATTAATAGTGCTAGTTGTGATATTTATCGCATTAAATCAATATTTACTATGAGGTAAATTAGATTTTAATTTTTTTCTCATAGTCCTAAATTATATCTTAAAAATTGATTTAACTCAAGAATTATTCTTTTACTATATGCCCATTATTTATTGAATAGAGCTAATAAAGATTTGATGTTTTACGATTTCTAATCTAATGTAAGTTTTGAATAAAAATAAGATAAATTTATTAGGTGAAATTATCTTCTATTTGAACAAAATACTTTTCCGAAATAAAAGATTAGTGATTTTCTAAATTTTAAGAATTAGAAAAAATTTATTTTTTGTAAATTATTTTGATTAAATTTAGACCAAATATCGAGAAAATCATTCTGATCTGATCATTCCTGTTTAGTTTGATTTATTGAATGAATGGTTTCGTGAAATTTAGTACAATAAAACAGAATATTGATATTAAAATAGAAAAACAAATTTAGCATTAAAATTATTTTTGTTTTTTAGATAACACTTAAACTTTGTCTTATTCATTATTATTTATGCACATCATTAGCAGACTTTGACTTAAGGTGCAACTAAGTATGTTGCAGTTTGTTAAACGCCTTTAGAAAAAAAGTTATACTCTTTTTTAGCATTATTTCTTGTTATATTTTTAGTTTTGTATCAAATTTACCAAAATTGAATAAATAATAAAATAAGAAAAAAAATTTTGAAGCCGAATCTACTTTGATAGTTTTTTGTTACATGAATTTTCTCTGGTGTAGTTGACCTAATTAGTCTGTGGAGTTGTTGTAATTAAAGCCATCTCATAAAACTCATATGCATTCTGTAATGTGCTTTTGTTATTTTTTTATTTATTTGTATTTCCGTACCGAGCTTAAGCTCCTTCAGATTAAGAATAAAATGTAAAAAAATAAAATTAAAGTTAAATAGAATAAAATAAAAATAAAAAATAAGAAA
>PJRA01000034.1:248661-268492 GCA_016987375.1 Brachionus koreanus
AATTGGTTATTAAAAATTTGTTTGACAAAGAATATTTTATGCTTATAGTAAATTTGTTTAATTGACTCCAATTTTAATGCTTTGTTCAAAGGTTTTGTTTTTGTAAATTTACTGAGTCCTATAAATCGTTTTATTAAAATATTTTGCCGTATATCAAATTCCTTTAAATTCTTTTCATTAATGATGATATTATCTAAATGATATCTAAAGATTGATTGACAGAACTGTTAATATTAATTAAATGTTTTTACTCTTTTTTTATGTTTTTCTCTACCTCACACATAAATTTTAGCTTTAACAATTACAAATGACGTGTCTCAAATATGCATCTCTTATAGAGATAAAATACTATAAGATGTACATATTTGAGACATTTGGATTAAATTGAAGCTACTATTACATATTCTAAATGCGCTTTTACAAATAAAACAAAATTTGATCTAAGTTCTGTGAAATTTAGTTCAATAGAACAGAATTAAATTTTAAGAAAAAAAAGCTTTTTCAAGAACCAAAGAGAGCAATAAATTTATTTTATTGACTTAATTAAAAAATAAGGAAAAATAAAAAAAATCAAACCCATCGAAGTTAAAACTTCTGTGAAGCTCTATTTATTCAATATGAATATTTTTTAGTCTCTTCAAGTCTGAATTTTTTTAGCAAGACTTTTTGAAGCTTCTTTTCGATTGATAAATTAATTTTTTTTCTTGACCCTATTCTATCCTAGTGTATAATGGGGAGGTCGCTCATCTCCTTTCCAAGTACCTTTTTGAGCAAAAACTCCGGCTACTGCATCGAGTTGATCATCTACACTGCAAATTCTATCCAGTCGAAATCGATCCCCTATTTTTTTGATGAAAGGGGTTTAAAACATGCACCCCATAATGCAGAAATATTTTGAAGATTTTTTCCACCCTCAACGGGTTTTGAACCCTCGATTCTCTACTTGCATGACTAACACATAAACTGTTCGGCTATACGGGCTGATGATAAATCAATTACTTAGATTAATTAATTATTTGTTTTATTTACTTTTAATAATTTCTTCGGACATTTCTCTTCATTTTTCTTGACTTTTTAGTTCACGCATGGGTAAAAATTTCAATTTTTTTATATAAGATTCATCATGTATTAAGTTCATCGAGGATTATTAATTCCTTGTTGATATTTACTACCTTTAGTATTAAAATGTTTTGGCACAAATTTCTTAAATCTTTGCATGTTATTAAATTCGTTAAATAAGCTAATAGTGTTGGTTTCTAAAATAAAAATTTGGTTTCAGTTTCTTATTTACGCTTTTGGTATTTGTTTCTTTGGTATTAGATCCGTGATATTAATGTTGTTTGGTATTAATTTGACATAAATGGAAACATTCATAGTTGCATTATTAACAAGATAAAAAGTGACACCAGTCTAAGAACCAAAGGAACAGAATATATAGTTTCAACTTATCCTTTACATCATTAATAGAGCAAACGGTATATTAGTTTCGGCCATTAAAAGAATTTTTTAAAAGAAAAGAACCTTAAAAATGTTTGCAAACTAATACATACGAGGATTAGGTGAAAGTCTTTTTAACATCATCACTGAAACAGTGCTTACTCTTTTTCACCTATTACCTTAGTCTATCTTCAGACATAAATCTTTAATTCAATTTACTAATATATCATCAAACTCATAAAGTTTGTACTTCTTTACTGATGCTCTATGATTCATGGATTGGACTATCAGGTCCTGTTTTTCTCTCATTGTTAATCTATTTTTTGTATAAAATTAATTCGAATTGAAAAATTATTTAAAGTAGTTCTTATAATTCAACTAGATAGAACTACAATAATGAAAACATTATTATTATTATTATTATTATTATTATTATTATTATTATTATTATTATTATTATTATTATTATTATTATTATTATTATTATTATTATTATTATTATTATTATTATTATTATTATTATTATTATTATTATTATAAAGGAAATTTTTTTACTAAAGTAGTAGAAAAATTCTTCTATTAAAATATTTCGTTTTAAATTTTGAATTGCTCGTTAAATGCATAAGAAATTATTGAAGTTATTAGATGAAAAACAAAAATAATAATTAAAGAATTGACTATTTTGGCTTTTGAAGGTATTTTGAAAATAAGTAAAATAAATAAAGAAATACGAGAAACAGAAAAAGAATAACATGGAAATGATTTTTAAAGGTCAGATAAAATTTTGTATTAATAATCAGCAGCTACATAGAGGAGTAGAATTCGTAACAAATCTAGAATCAAAGTCTCTATGGTACAGATTAATCTGTGATCAATTTTACTAATTTTTAAATTATTTTCTGATTAAATTTAATAGAATAATGATTCGGAGGAGGTTTTGGGAGGGAGGAAGTTTTAGAATGTATCTAATGGCAGTATTTTGAATTACTTGTAACTTTAGGAAGCCTGATTCTGAAAAAGAGTTAATACATGGAAAATTATAGTCTAGAATAGAGCCAATAAGTATCTTGTTAAGATAAGATAGTATGTCTGAGCTTCCAATTTTTTGAAAACAAAATTTTTACAATATTGAGTCTATTCATGCATTTAGCCTTTATTTCTTTTATTTGATTATCAAAGCAAAGATTTTCATCAAAGTAAATTCCCAGATATTTTTTGTCATATAACTGAAGCCTAAAGTAATTATTAAATCTAAATCTTACTCTAAGCGAAAATTTAGAAGCTACATTTGGACAAATTTTCATTTTTCATTTGCATAGCCATAACCATGGCTCTATTTCTTTTAGATAATTATTTATTTCACTTTCAATTCTTCCTGTTTTTTATTTAAATATAAAGAAAATAATCAACTCGTCAGCAAATAGGAGTAATAGTGAGTTTTTTGTTCATTACTAAAAAATAAGCCATAAAACATTTTTTGCTGTTATTTCCTAATTTTCATCAGATCAATATTTTATTTATTTAAAATATGGTTCGACAAAGCCTTGGCCGGTTGGAATGGAAACTTAGTCACATGAAAAATATTTTTGATAAACAAAATATAGTTGAAACAAAATGTTAAATTAGATTAAAAATTATTGTGAATTTGTTAAAAAGGAAAAAAGACTAGTTGAACAAATAAGCATAAAATTTGTACGAAAGACATTGTGAAAAAAATTTAAGCTAAAAAATAATTTTAGACTTGATTTATAACATTTACAATAATATTATGCATATTGATTTGGGACTGAGGCCACCTTAAGGAACAAGTCAATTGGTGAGGTGAGTCTACCTTGGTCTATTTTGCTTTAATTTGATTAATATAAGGCCACACATTCTTTAGTCTTTGTCATCTGGCTCAAAATTATTTTTTTCTCAAATAGCATTTAATCTGTATAAATAAAAATTTTGTTGTAAATAAATTGATTTAATATACATTGATTAAAGACTTGACTGTGGAGATTTTGCCAGAGCTCAACGTCTGAATTACAGCAATGTGTCACAAGATGAAAACAATGAAAAAAAGACTCATGGAACCAACAAGGAGTTGAATTCTAATGAACCAAGAGCATCAACTGGTAGGATAAAAAATTAATGGAAATAAAAATGTTTTATTTCATTGAAATAAAGGCTTTTTAGAAGAGTTAAGAATGAAACAGGAACAGCGTAGTCAACAAAGCTCTTCAGTCGAATCGTCATCGACCTACATGCGGTCAAGCATAGCGCACAGATCAGGCAGTCATAGCAGAATAACCGAAAACTCCAGACGAACTGGTGATCACATGTCCAGAAATAGCACTCCGAATCATAAACGATCCCATGCTGAAAACAAACCTGCACAGTGCATACGCAGTCTTTCTCACACAGGCGCTAGAAATCAAAGCGAAACAAAGCCTGTTTCGAACGGATCTTACACTGAAGAGTTTTTTGGTGGACATGGATCGGTTCGAAGTTTAGTTCAATCATACGAAGAACAATCGGCTAAGAATGAAGCTGATCCTAGGATTGAAAAAATTCGCCTTGAAAGACTTAACGAAATAAAGAGCTTGAAAAAACAATTCGATCAAGAACAAGCAAATTATCAACTTCAAAAAGAATTGTCGACTATTTCGGAACGAACCGAGCACACAAACAATAGTGTTAACTTGGCCAACACAATTGACTCACCGACCGGCGTTCAAATAAACACCAATTCTAAATCAGCCAACACTGTCACAAATGCAGTAAGACAAATTAATGACAAGTTTTTGGACTCGTCTACTGGAGCCAGTGGGGACATTTGTTCTGTGACTAATCGAAATGCAAGCGCTCTTAATTCATCTACACCGATTCAAACAAACAATTTGAGTCAAACATCCACCAAGCTTACAAATAAATCTACCATTGAGGCCATTCAAAATTTAAGACTTGAACGAACTGAAATTCAAATGCCAATTTATTTCCAAAGCCAAAGCCAAAGTAATAATAGTGATAGTGAGAACGATGACGATGAATTAATTAAAACAGGTGCCAGACTTGAAAGCAAAAAAACGCCTGATCCCACTAATCGAACTAAGAGCAATCAATCAAGTCAAGAAGATTATTTATCCAATACTCAGGTAAAAATAGAATTTGTTTGTAAGATGAATTCATGAGAATTATGAAAAAATAACAAGAGACAATTTAACAGTCTATATTAATTGTTTTCAAATACTTGTTATCTTAATCTGCTCAAACTTATATTTTTTTTTACTTTTAAAAAAACATCAGCAAAAAATGAATAATAATCATCGTAATTGTAATATTAATCCATTTATTAGACTTTCTATTGTAGCATGACTTTTGGTGTCTTTTTTCTTTTTCAACATTTAAATTAGATGCAAGTGGTATGTGTTGAAGAAAGATCAACAACTAGCTATAAACGAGCATATCAAATTATGGGTGTATTTTGTGGGTCATGTGATCACTTGTCTTCGAAAATAAATAATTATAAAAATTTTATGAACAGAATTTTTATTTTTGTGATCAAAATGAAAATTATAAGATTACATAATCGATTTAAAATTAAAAAAAAATCCAAATTTTGTCTAAATTAAACCTTTAAATTAATATTTTTTAGTCGTATGAAGTTTTACTCACCTTTGATTCTTCATAATTTTACAAAAATTTTTATCCATTTCATATTTTAGGCTTAAATTTCAAAATGGTGAAATATTTAAAAAAAATTTTTTGAAACTTTAGACATACTGTTTTATTGTAGACTTTTTATATGTGACCAAATAATTTTAATTTCTGATCTCATAATGCTTGATCATACATGTTCACAAAATCAAAAATTATTGCTTGATCACATAACCCAAAAGACCCCAAATTGTTTAGTACAAAAATCAAAAGCTTACATATAACTAATAGTCTTTATTAACTTGTCCGAAAATGAAGCACAAAGCAGCGTTCAATCTTACTCACTAATAGGTATATTAGCAAGACAGCTTAAAGTAATCATGTTACTCATTTCATTTTATCTATTAATATTTTTATATCATTTGCTTTTTAAATTAAACTTATAAAATTTTATTTTTATTTGATTCTATTTTTATAATAAATTTTTATTTTTTTAATCTGAATGAGCATTAGCTTTGTACCGAATACAAATAAAGTAATCTGGTAATTAAAAAAGAAATTATAAGATGTAGCATTTGACAAGAGTTAGATTAAAGCAGAGCATGTACTCCTACAATACAGAATAATTGTGTATTTGGTATAAACGAAACAATTGATTGATCAAAATTTTTTGAAAAAAAAATAGCTTAAAAAATCGGGATAAAAAGAAAATTGTTCCACAGTACATTGAGTATTCAGTTCTCAACCATTTATTCATTCTTTATTTATTTATTACTTAAATTACATTTTAAAAAAACTAAATTGATTTATAAAGCCAGATGGCCAGAACAACATTCTTAGAATAAGACTAAATTTAAAAATGTAATAAGGACAATTATTTTAAACAAAAATTTATCTTTAATAAGTCATTTAATATTTTATAAAAACCAAAAAAAAACGATTGTTTTAATTTTTATTTATTTGTTTCAGACTTATTTTATGTCACAAGTTTTAAGTCAAGTCAAGCCAATGACTAATTTTTTGTGACATGGACTTAAAACTGTGACTAATAGTCTGATTTAATAAAGTTTAATCTGCAACGAGGTAATGCTCCTTTAGAATAAAATAATACGGAATGGAAAAAAAGTCAAAAAATTTCTACACAAAAGAAATTCAAAAAAAAAAATTTTTTCTTAATTTTAATAATTTTCTTAATAATTTATTTGATTTGGGAGGAAACAAACTAAATTGAATCAATTAAACTATTGAAGCAACAATTCATAATATATTATTTATTTGTTTTGTGTACCTAGCTAATGCCCATTCATAATAACAATAAAAAAATAATTAAAAATAAAAAAAAATGCTATGTTAAAAAAGAAAAGTTAACTCTTCTACCATGTCATTATAATTCAACATGGGTCTAATACTTGCAAATTTCTTCATTCCTAAGTAATCTTTTAATATCTTTTTTAGTTCTATGGATAAACTAGTTAAATTGGTCAAATTATTTAAAAAATTACAAAAATTCTCAAAATGATTGAATAATGCTTTAGATGTAGTAATAGTAGTTACTGTGGTAAAGTGCTCTATACCAGCGCAAAATTTGCGATTAGTCATTAAGGCTATTGCAATCCTCATGGTTTTCCTTGAAACTATTTCATGTCCTTGCTGATATTGCTTTCTTGGGTAACTTGTTCCATGATTCAACAACTCGGTTTGTTAAGAATTGCTACTTTTTGATGCTTTTGTATTTATTCATTACATACTCTAGTTTGACTAGCACACACTCAATTTCTTGTTTTCAGACAATCTGAATAGCGCTAATTTAGCAATAAGTTTTCAAGCCATTCATACATCACCTACATTCTGACTGTATTAACTGTGGCCGGTGAGTGCACAACACTAAAAACTTCTCAAAAACAGAAAAACAAAAACAATAAAATTATTTTACTAATTTTTTATTTAAATTTAAAATTTTTGAAGGCTTGTGAGGTTACTTCAATGGAATACAGTGAAAATTTATATCTAACTGATTTTGATCGGTTAAACAGCAACACGCCACAGTCGAGTTTGCCTCGACCAACATTGACCTACAATACTACAAGGTTCAAATTAGATGGTGGGACATGTGTAGACGAGAACGAGTCAAGCACGTCCTCTATAGCTGCAGCAGATAGTGTATCCTCACTGGAAGAGAACAACGGTGCTCCTATCACAGAAAACACCATCTATAAAACTACCAAACAAGGAAATGTTCGACTTGACAAACACGTCATTGACACTAGTAAATTTGCCGGCTATCAGTACCAATTAGAGACCAAGTCAAATCCATCTAATAAATATCATATTAAAGGATTATTAACTAATCAGCAAACTGGTCATTCACTAGTTGTACAAAATACTAGAATAAAAGCGCCTAGTATGTCAACTAAAGTCGTTATTGACAAATTATAATTGTTATTTAATTAAATGTTAAATCTATCCGATTTTGAGTCTTATCGCTTTTTGAGCGAAGGGCAAAAAATCAAATGCCCATCAAATTTTAAAATCGAATTACTAGTTACAATTATCTTCTTTTTTTTTTCTTTTTCTTCCATTTTTTTTTCTCTTTAAAAACTCTTAGTTTTGTCCTTAACCATTTGTTAATAAAATATAAATTATTTGATAAATTAATTAATCTAATTAATTAACAATATATTCACTGTCACTTGAGTGTAACAAAAATATACATAATTTTTGTCATTTAACATTTAATTTTTTTGTGCTCAAAATTTTTAATAAAAACTTTTATTATCACGGATTTTTTTTCTTCTTGGACAGATAATTCGACAATGAGACTCAAACATATAAATATAAAAATTTTCGTTTTTAATAGATAGCTTTATTTAAAATTTATGGAAAATATGGATTGGCACCACATTGAGGAGTGCCGACAATTTGTCTGGTATTTGTCCACGGTTGGTCAAACACGGTCAAGTCACATGATCTGAACTAAAAAGACAGAAAGTTTTTAATGATGACATTTTTTTTTGTCTTTTAGGTAAAGCTTACAAAATATTGATTTTCTGGAGTTTGGATTAGAAGATCAATGGTGAATTTGTAGTTAATGCCGTTAACCACTTGAGTCATCAAATTTCTTACTGTCATAAGATTGTGGTCGCCAAGAACATCGGTATAAGAGGACATTTGACCGGCTGTCCATCTGGCTACTGTCATAAATTCATCGGTCATAGTAGCTGGTTGATAACCACCGACTGTAAAACAGTTGCTGGCTACGAATAAACTTAGACAAATGGCTAATACTTTAAACATTTTGATTATTTTTTAGTAAAGAATCTAAAATTTGGATTCTTTTTATAGCTTTATTTGGTGAGAATTTAGCATATTAAAAACTGCTAGTAATCAGATTTTATTTTTTAAACATTATCAAAATTTATAGAAAAAAAATTTTTTAATTTGAAATAATTTTAGATTAATTAAACAAAATCCAAAACTATAATTATTAACATGAAAAACGTGCAAGTATTTACAAGCATTTATTTTTAAACTGTTATATTGTTGATTGACTGATGCGATGCTTCTTTTGCACCAAAAGCTAAAATAAACGATAAAAAAATTAAGATAAGATTTTATTATTTTTATATTGGCATACATTTGGAAAATATGTCACATTGAGCTCCATTTCTTTTATATTTTTAAATGTTGGATATCTAATTTTCTGGATTGATGACTTTAAATTACACTGATTAAAAGCATAACTTCAACTAGAATAATTAAAATTTGTCTGTCTATGTTAAAGCTTACTAAGCAGTGTTGGCTCAAATTTACTGTAATTTTAAGATGTCCCCAGTTAGTCAAAAGGCCTTAAAAATAAAAAAAAAGAATATTAGTTATTTTTTTTTAAATTTATTACTTCAAAGTGAAACTTAAGACTTATGAGTTTACTCGAATATATTTCAAGTAAAATTTAGCCTTTATATAAAATAAAATGTATTAAAATAACATTTTTAATATATATCAAACGTTTTTAATTAAAGACAAAACAGCACTTTAAAGTCACAATTATTAGTTCAAAAGAAAAAACTTGAAAAAACCTTTGAATATTTTTATGTAATACTGATAAATAGCTATGTGATCAAGAGATCAATGTTAAAGTTTTCAACTTTCAAGCAATCTATTTTCAATAATATCAATTTGATTCTTACAGATTTTGAAAAAAAATTCAAAAAATTTAAATTCAATTTTTCTATGTTTTACTTTTTTAAATAATATTTTTATTTTTTATTTTTTTTTTAATTTTTAATGATTACTTTTATAAAAAATTAAATAAATGAGGTGTTAATCGGTCAATATTGACATGGGCACTAGCCTGTTGATTAACCTTGAAATAATAATAGTTCAAAAGAAAAAACTTGATGTAGAAAAAATATTTTTGTAAAATTAATTTTTTCTTCTACAATTAAATTTAAATGTAAAACTTAACTGAAGCCAACAGTTTTAATTAAAAAAAAAAGGCTTTAGAAATCTACGATCTTTATACTTTCCAACATAGAATTTATGAAAGGATGCTAACTTCCTCCAACAAATGTCTTTTATATTACAATTTAAAATAGTGTTGAGTACCGTCAGTGACGGCCATTCGACCGTCAAAACTTGAACCGAAAAGAGAAATTAAAGAAATATGACTCAAGAATGAATTTGAATTATATTTTAAGGAACAGCAATAATCTAAATGAACCGATGGACAAATAAAGAAGTGAAGAAAAACTTAATATTTTTATTCAAGTTTAATAAAAGAGATTAATGTTGAAATTTTCAATAATATAAATTATAATTTAATTTTTATAGATTTTGTTTCAAAATTTGAAGTATTTAACTTAAATATTTTTACCATACATAAATAAAATTTTAAAAACGGATTTTATTATCTAAAAATCTTGATTGTAATTTTTTACAAAATGAACAAATTTTCAACAAAAATGTTTAATTTATCTTGATAACTTTATTTGAAATTTTAATGAGAAATCAGCTGGGCTTTCTAGTGTATACATCTTTAATTTTATCATGTGTGTTGACAAAGTATGATATTTGAAGTTGATGATCAATTCAAAAAGTTTTTCTGTAGTGAACTGATGCCATAAAATTTGTGTTTTATGAGGTCAAGGCTGATAATTTATCGAAAAAAATTTAAAAATAAATAAATTTAAACATCTACCTCAACCTCAATCTCAGCCTAATCTCAAAAAGATACAAATTTGATGGCATCACTGTAGCAAGATGGAAAATTCTTCTTATGGAAAATAATTTCCTATAAAGTTAAAAAGATAAATATGATTCAAATTTTGTAAAGTTGATCAATTAAAAAGTCTCCTACCCTGAATTGTTATGATATTCTATTTTATTATAACAGTAACATGTCTAAAAAATAGATTTCTTTAGCAATTAAGATGTCTCATAATCTACAGAACGCCCATTTATAATTTACAAGTTTAGACTTTAGACTTTTAGCAAAATCTAAAAAAGCAAAAATTTTCAAAAGCAATAAATATAATTCCATTACTTCAAATGTTTTTCTAAAGTTAATAAGCAAAGATACACTTGTCAGTTTCTTTTCTCTTGCTATATTCACTTCACTTATATTCTAATTGATGACTTGTTCTAGCCATACCAATAGTTTTTCAAGTATATATGCTATTTGTGATAGAACTGATGATGCGATAATTATTTTCATATGACCTTTCATTGATTTATCTAATATAAAAAAAAATTTATCTTCTTTTTGTTTATTTTGCACCAAATTTAACAAACAAAACCAACGAAAGGAGCTATATTAACCAAAAATCAATAAGAAGTTTTTATTAGTCTAATTTTATTTTCCTTATTTATTTTTTGAATTATTTATATTCTATTTATATTTTAATTTTTATATTTCAATCTGAAGAAGCATGATAAAGAAAACTAATAAATAAATAAATAGATAGTAAAAAAAATAAGAGATTGTTTTATTATTAGTTTCATTTTTTGACAATAAATAATATAAAATTAATAAATTTATCTAATTTTTGACATTGCAGTCATTTGGTAACTAAATTTTTGATAATTATTTTCTAAGATTATTTTTTATTGTGACAAAATAATTTACTATTTACCAAAAAATAGAACTGTTTTTTTAAATTTTTCTGAAAATTTAATAAATCAACAAAATGGTATGTTAAATTTTTTTACTAAACACTTATACAAAGCAGAATTAAATTGTTGTCGTTTCCATAGCAACAAATTCAAAAACTGTTTGAAATTAGAAAAAAATTATTCTAAACAAATTGTTTTGGGACTAAAGTGAACATGGCTCCAAAAGTGAAAAAATCTGCGTCCAAAGAAGAAGAATCGAAGAAAAATAAGCTGAAAAAAAACCAAGCTAACGAGGAGGCTGAGTCCGAAACTAACAAAGAAGAAATTCAGCCGCCGATATCAGCAAACGATGTATACCAGTCAACAAGCGAGCTGTCAAAACAAGAGCCGGCCCTGTCAACACCAGAAGAAACCGTTCAAATTACATATGAAGAGCCTGTGCTCACATCAATAATTGTCGAAAGTTATGAGGGAGAAAAGGAAAAAGGACTGTTCGAAGGTTATGGCAAGGCGATTTACAAAGGTGGCTGTGTATACGAGGGTGAATTTCATCTGGGAATTATGCATGGAAAAGGAACATACATTTGGCCAAATGGTGTTATTTATGAGGGAGATTTTAACAACAACGAAATTACCGGTTACGGCACGTATCGTTGGTGTTCAAACACGTAAATTAATTTATGAACAAAAAAGTTAAATAATCAATTTTAATAATTAAGAGGTGATCCAAGTAAATGGGCTACGTACAGGGGCCAAGTGTTCAAAGGAAAAAGGCACGGACACGGCATCTTTAGAAGTGGAAACAGTCCGGTCATTTATGACGGTGAATGGCACATGGGAAAACGATATGGCAAAGGAAAAATTATCTACGATACAAAAGGTTTGTCTTATTATGAAGGAGATTGGATTAATAACAGAAAATTTGGTTGGGGTATAAGACACTATCCGTCTGGTAATGTTTACGAGGGCATGTGGGTGAATGATGTTCGTCATGGTGAGGGCACAATGAGGTGGTTTGACAAAAATCAAACCTACACTGGTCAATGGGAGAATGGTATTCAGAACGGTCTTGGTGAACACAACTGGTATTTGTCTCGTGTTGAAATGACACAATATTCATTGAGAAATTCTTATTTTGGAAATTTTAAAAATGGAAAACGAAATGGACAAGGCACTTATTTATATGCAAATGGAACTAAATACGAAGGAAATTGGCAAGACAATGTCAAGCACGGATGGGTATGTTTTACAATAAAAATTTTATTTTTTCACTTTTTTTTTTTTCACAAACAAAAAATTAATTTGGAATATTTAGAATTTTTAGAAGCTTTAAAATTTTCACTTTAAATCTAACTAAATAATTTTTGTTTAAAAAAATTCTTAATTAGTTAATTTTGGTAAATAAGCATCAATTTTCATTGAGCTGGAATCAATTATCTTGACTTGAGTAGCTCAATTTCTCTCTTGTAACATTCACAACTTTTGAAGCCAAAAAACTCAAGAAACCTTTCTTCAACTTCACCCATTCTCGATAATCAGAAGAAGAAATAAAATAGAAAATTAAAATTAAATTGTTTAGCGCCAAAATATTAATTATCAATTTGGAATATTTTCCCTGTTCAACTCCTAATTATCATAAATCAAATTTAAGGCAATATGCTTTTATCCGAACACACTAAATACGAATCAGAACGAAAACCTTGCACTACGGCTTTCCAGACCATATTTGGTTACATCTAAAAGAACTATGTATTGCATGGGACAGTAGAGAAAGACAAATTGACTTAACAAGACAAAGAAGAAGAGCTAGAAACAAAAAGTATTTTTAAGAACCAAAGCCTCAGCAGAATCAGCTAAACTATAAGCTCAAGCAAAACTGTTTCTATTTTTTTTTCTTATTCAATTTAAAAAAATGTATATAAAGTAATTCACTGACATAGTACTGTTAATAAGAGTTTTTTTTTTTTTTTTTATAACCCTATTCTATCCTAGTGGATAAAGAGTTAATAAGAGTGTATGTCAACAATTTTGCCATTTATTTTTATTCAATAAACTAAACCAAACAAAAAATATCTGAGCTGTATATTGGATGGGATGGGATGAGAACCATCTATTTCTGTTAGCATATAATTTCGAAAATAGATCTAATTCTCATCACAATGCATAAAAAAGATTCAATTTTGAAAAGCATTCAATTCTATTTATTTTAACATTTAGAGGATAAATATTTTTATACCTCTAATTGTGTAAAAATCGCCACAAATTTAGGAAAAAAAAAAAACTAATTATAAAAACAGTTGTTATTAATTATTTCACGAAAAAATACCATTTTATAAATCTTAAATAAATATGTCTTATTCCGGATCTGTTAGGATCTGGTGGTTCGCGGTCATAACACAAAATAATAATAAAGAAATAAATTAAATAATTTTTTTATTAATAAGTGGCCGCTTCTAGTCTAAGCAAATAATAAAGAAAGAGTTCACTGTCTAATATTTTACACAGTATTAAATACTAGTGACTTTCTAAACGCATGAGATCATCGTATTGCACTGTGATACTATAGACATATAAGTTGGCTAGAATCAGTGTTGTAGTTATTGAGATAACTACAACAACCATAATAAAAAAAAATTCACATATTTAAGCTAAATATTAATATTAATTAATTTTTTTTGTGAAATTTTATTGAATAAATTTGAAAATAAAAATAAAAATTTTTTATTAGGGTAAATATTCATACAAAGATGGTAAAGTATACGAAGGCTATTTTGAAGATGACAAAATGACCGATTCGCCAAGTTTCAATCGAACTTCCAAGGTGGCCCAGGAAATAAGCAAAATTAAAGTTCGCATTCCTTCAGCTGGAACTACACTAAATTTGCACTACTTGAAAAACAATCAAGATTCAAGTCGACATGATTTCGATCTCAAGCTAGATATTAGCTCAATAGTCGATGATTTCACCGATGACAAAAAAGAAATTGAGGCTGTGCAAGCTCAAAAGACTATCATTAGATATTTGGACCTTTTCAAACAAATCTATAGATTTTATAGCCGACTTGGCTTCGATTCAAGTCCTGACAACACATATGTCCTTAATCGAATGCAATTTTGGAGATTTTTAAAAGACTGCAAGGTTCATTTGAATGAACACTATTTGACTCTGATGGATTTTGACAGACTCTTGAGTAAGAATATCATTAAATTTTGTGATCCTAACTATATTAACTATTTAGGAGAGTCATTTAAAAAAAAATTTTTATTTAGATCCTAAAATGAATGCTGAAGATATGCATTGCCCATATGACAAAATTTTACTCAGAGACTTTTTTAATCATCTAGTTCTAATAGCCTATCATCTTTACCAAGATCAATATGAGTAAGTTTAGTATCCTAATTAAGTTGATTTTTTAAAATTAATTAGAATAAAAAAAAAAACATTAAAAAATATAATTATTGTTGTAGCAAATTTATTTTTATTCTTTAAAATCATTTTATGTGGATGACCTCTGTCTCTTTTATGAACTTATTGAGTTAAGTTTACATTTACTGCTTATTAAATTAACAAGTTATTATATTCTGACTGAATTGTTTGAGCTTCTGTTGTATCTGGTAAATCAGTTTGATTAAAAGAAGTTGACATTAAAAAAAGATCTCAATTTATTGGACGCATTGAGTTTATTTTGAGTGCTGATAATGTTTTCTTTCTGGGACCTTTTGTAAATCTAAAATAAGAAACTAAAAAAAGGCTATCAAAATATTGACCACTTAAGATGGCAAAATGAAAATAATTTTAAATTTTTATATTTTCATATTTTTAGATTTTTTGTGCAATTTTTCCGAAAATTAAAAAAACACTCTCAAAATAATGGCTTATATTTTTTTTGAGTTGCTATTTTAATTTTTAGTAGCTAATTTAATTTCAAATTGTAGATAAAAAAGGAGTAAATTTTTTTTTTTTTTTTTAAATAAAATCTTTCCAATTAGTAGCAAAAAAAAGTAAACTTTATGTACAAAAAAAAAACAATTTTGACATCAAAATTGACAGAAGTGGAAGCACCCGCATTTGTAAAATAAAAATAGCTCAAAAAAATATATGCCTAAATTATATTTCTAAAGCAATTTTTATTTTTTCTAAGAAAAAATAATTGATGCAAAAAATTTAATCTTGATGTTAAAAAAATTTTTATTATAATTAATCATTGAAAGTTTATTTATATTTTATTTAAGTGGGAGCACAAATGCTATTTCCTGGTGCATTGAAAAATTAATTGTGGACAACATTTTGCCATGTTCGTGTAATGTACAGGGATTTTTTTATGCTGACGTTAGAAAAACTATAAACATTTTGCCCAACATGGTCAAAGCTTATGAAATATACAAATTTTTGTGCAAAAAAAGAACTGTAATATTTAAATAAATGAAAATCCTTAATAAACTAAAAGCTAATTTATTAGAAAAAACCCTTTGATTTTTCCATGACAATGCGATCATTTTTGAACATTTTAAATGAATTAAAAATGCTGGACGATAGAATACTTAGTACGAAAAAAGTAATTGGAGTTATGTCAAGCGATAATCCAATAGTGTTTGACTCAGATAACTCGTTCAATTTGGACCTAGAGATGAGTTTTCTGGAATTTTTCGAGACTCTAATTGGATGTGCATTGATTTTTGAAGATAAAAAGAAATCGATCAAAAGTCGTCCAGTAACTTCCAAACTAGCAGCAAATTCTGAGCGCGACATTGCCGATTATGAATCTGAAATAAACGAGAAGAAAGAGGAAATAGAAGATGTGAAAAATGAAACACAGTCGGATGCGAAGAGAGAAGAGCAAGCAGAAGAGAAAGTTATTTTGGAGAAAATTGAAGAAATTCAACTTCCGAGCAAAGCTCTAAGTGACCGAACTAACAAGTTAGAGGATGAAGACACTGATTTTGAATTTTGGATTGAAAAAAACAATTATTTTTTCAATCAAGTCTTTTTTCCTAATGCTGAAAAATATAATGAAATAACTAAATTGATTAATATTTCCTTGTAAAATTTTAGAATTATGATACACTCGAATTTTGACTTGAATAAAATTTAAATTAAATAGAGAATTTAGTTTGTTGAAATAAATATAAATGGCACATGTGATGCACACACATTTCATGGCTAACATTAGAAGCACCAAGCATTTTTTCACGTTTTTTTAATTCAAAAATATTTTACAAAAAAAACTAAAATAATTTTATAAACTAATATCATTTTTTAAAGAAAATTTTAAAATCTACATAAATCAAAAATATATATTCATTTGAAAAATCTATTCAAAAGATACGAGAATTTAAAAATTTTCAAAAGAGTCAGACATGTTTATAGGTCACAGGTCTTAAGTCAAGTCAATGATTTAAAAAATTTTTTTTTCAAAGTAAAGTCAATGGTTTTGAATATCCAAAGAACTTCTATGAATCATTTATCGATAATGCTATGCTCCACAATTCTTTGTAGAGCATAATTTTTATTTCCAATTATGTCAATCTTTTGCCTAAACTCTTGCTTCACCCCATGTCATTCGCATTTCAGTGAGTTGTTTCATGATTGTTGCCCTCCAAGTCATTACTGGTCTTCCTACATTTTGCGTGCCTTGTGGTGTCCATTTTTTTATTCTATTTTTTTTATTCTTTTGAATAATTTGTTAGAATTTTTCTCAAGTTACAAGTGTGGAATGTATTATCTTATCTGTCGGATTCAGACATCCCTCCAGCATGCATTCCCACTGCTTTCCCTATACCATTGTACAGCTTAAGCTTTTTTTTATTGCTGAAGCTAATTGTCTTTACAATTAATTCTAATTTAGAAATGGCTAGTATTTTTATTAGTAGCTAACTTAAATTTTAAAAAAAGTAGCTAAATAAAATAATAATTAATTAAAAAGGAAATAAAATAATTAAAATAAATTTCCGGTTAGACTCAACTTGAATCAGCAAATAATTTGCATATTTTCATGGACTCAATGGCAAAAACTAATTGGTGTAGTTTATAATCTTGGGTTGGGCCAATTTCCTGCTCTTGATTTTAATATTGAAGCGAATATGAAGCGAGGAAGGCGCATATAACCGAATATGGCATTAGTTCATCGACATTCAACAGGTTCTGTAAATCTAACACTACCAAGCATAAATATAGATTTTATATTTTTCTTAATCAACTAATTAATTAATTGATTTTTTTTCTTATTTTGTCTACTGAAAAAATATAATTAGCTAGAACAATAATTATTAATTTTTTAGAAATTGAGAATATATAAAGTGTGAAGATGCTTTAAAATTAGAAAAAAAAAATGTATCAAGAATGTATCAAACTATTTTATTCAGAACAAAAAATTTTTTTAATGAAAAAGTGTAACAGCATTTCGAAAGTCTTTATTCTCAGCTAGACCTTCAATAAAATCATCTTGATCAAACAAAAAAATTATAAGTTAGCTAAAATTGAATTTTTTTTAAATCACCTTTTTTAACTACACAAGTTATTTTGACATTTTTAATGCAATCTCTGGCAATTTCAGCAATTGACATATCTTTGGGCGGCTCGAACAGTTCGAGTATGCCATAGACAGCCTCGCGGACCTCTTCCAAGTCAAGAGCATTGTCCCGATTGGTGTCATAGACTTCAAAAGCGTACTCTAGCTTCTTTGCAATATCGCCGCGGCTGGTCAACGCATAAGTAATGAAAAATTCTCTCAGACTGACCAGATCGGCCTCTAGGTCTTTTATGCCAAGTGCATGGAACACATTTTCGGACAAACCGAGTATAATCTCGGGCGATTCTCTTCTCAGAGACAAATACAAATCGCAGAACTCTTTGCGGTTCATGCGTCCATCCGGATGTGTCTTCAAAAATGACTCAAATATTTCCTTTACTTCGTCTTTGGGCAGATCTGTTTGATAGGCCAAAAAATCGTAGTCTCGTTCGCGTGGCGGCTCAAATGGAAGCTTTCGCAACTTGTTTTTCAAACACTGTGAATGCTCAAATTTAGATTGAGAAGAACCCATTTCATGTAAAAATAAACTTGCAAAATAAAACAAAACAAAAAAAAACATTTAACTATTTATACTTGAAATTTTTATTTTTAAAACTCAATTAAATTGTATTAGACTTACCCATAAATATTTGCTAAATTCTTTTCTATTAATAAATTAATTAAAAATATATAAGATGTTTATTTAAAGGCGCATTTAATCGAAAAAAAAAACTAACATAAAACATGGGTTTATCTCACAATAAATTTGAGCCTGTTCACTATTTGAAAAATAAATTTGGTAAATTACCATTCGAAAAATTGACCCAAAAAGACTATGATTTTTTGTCCTATCAGACTGGTCGGGATCAAGAAGAGATAAAGGAGCTATTTGAGAAATTCTTGCAGACGCATCCTGATGGACGAATGAACAAAAATGAGTATTGTCAGCTATATCAGAGTTTGCGACAAGATTCGGCTGAAAAACTTCTAGTCATATTTGAAAATGTGTTTCGAGCGCTTGGAATAAGCAGTCCAGAAGCTGATTTGATTAGTATGAAAGAATTTTTGATTACTTTTTGTTTGACAAGTCTCGGCGACTTTAGAAAGAAGCTAGAGTATGCATTTGATGTGTATGATTTGAATAGAGATGGAGCGTTAGAGGTCGACGAAGCCAAACAAGTCATTTATGGCATGATGGAAATATTCAAGCCTCCCATGGAAAAAACTATTTTTGAGATTACTTCAAATTGTATGCAAAATATTAAAATTACATGTACAGTTAGAAAAGATGATTTCATTCAATGTCTAAGTGAAAATAGACGTTTTTCAAATGTTATCAATATTTTCAAATAAACTTTAAAAAAAATTAAAATTTTATTTTATTAAAATGTTTTGAATTTAAAAAAAATTAATTTAAACATTTGATTATTTTGTAATGGCACATTGTTCAGAATTTTTTAACAAACTTTAAAAGTTAGTAGTGTTTGACACATTTCTTGATATAAAAATAAAGTAATTGTTGGATTTTAACGTAATAAGACCTATTAATATTTTGAATGTTTAACCAAGTTCATCACCTTAAAATTTATCACTTTTTTTTTCAAGTAACTGTAAATGTTTGCATCAAGCCAACCAAGCACACAACATCATCATCATCGAAAATAAATCCACTTCTCATCAAAAAAATAATCGGTCTCAAAAACCGTTCATCTTGAGAATTTCTTTTTACTTTCCTTAAAATTTCAATGCATAGTTGAAAATCGTAGTCCGTTAAATCATGAGGAGCAATAGGGCAAAACTGCCAGCGTTGACAGTGAGCTATATAAAATGAACATATTTTTTTGCTAGCTTTAAAAGTGTTCTTTGTGTCCTTTATCTCGTTATCAATTTTGAATTTATAAAACTTTCCTTTTCATAAAAAAATCTAATCCACAAAAGGTCGGGTTAAATGTTGCAGTTTATCCCAGGTTCCAAGTTTTAATTGGATGATTTTATTGTTAAAGGAGACATTCAGCTCATTAGAAAAAGTTAGTTGATTAATTGATAATTTAACCAGGATCTATCTGCAATCCTCAAATAATTAGCTTCTACATTGTTGACGATCCTTTGTTCCGAGAATAGAAATGCTCTTTGTT
>PJRA01000034.1:308346-340393 GCA_016987375.1 Brachionus koreanus
GCCATTTGGTTTTATGTGAATATCAAGAGCATATTTTGAATAATAGACCAGTTTAAAATGATTCAATGAATATATGTTCAGCATAAAGCCACAGTTAGGTGTTATGCGTTGATTGGACTCTTCTTTATTGAACTTTGATACTTCTTTGGTAAACTTTGGCACATTAGCCAATTTAGCAAGTGCAAATGTAGTCACACATGTATTGTTAAGTGTTTG
Organism: Brachionus koreanus; assembly: GCA_016987375.1. Taxonomy (NCBI): domain Eukaryota; kingdom Metazoa; phylum Rotifera; class Eurotatoria; order Ploima; family Brachionidae; genus Brachionus; species Brachionus koreanus. Next base: position 308,563 of record PJRA01000034.1, read on the forward strand.
AACTAAATTTATGACAGACTTTGTCGAATAGAAGTATTTTTTTATTTCGTTTATAAACAAGTAGTGATAATTGATTACAGGCCAATCCACTGAGGCTTTATAGCTGTGCTCCCTTTCTACATCAAGAAAAATATCAAACATCTTTGAGTCTTTATTCCACTTAAATTTAATTACATAGTTAAAATTAGGACCGTAATTAATAACTAATGTTTTAAAATCGGCCTGTTTTATTCTTAGCTGTTGGTTCAAATCAGCATATTTTTCCAAAGCAGCATGACATTCAATTATGAGACCATATATGCGGCATATTGACATCCATTCAATTTTTACCATTTCATACAAATTATCCAAAGAGTTAACCTCAATACAAGTCGAGAATACTTGCATTTTTTTGTCTGATCGGTTGATCAAAATGTTGTTGTTAAAAGTAAGCTCCATGATAAATTGAAATTTAGTCAAATTTGATTGACAATGTTTGAACATGAGTGTAAATGTTTGATTTTGTAATGGCAAGCCTGAATTCAAATAGTCTTTGAATTGACGTTGTCTAATTGTTAAAGATACTAGCGAATTCCATAGATTTTTGCTAATTGGATCAAGTTTTTTAAAGTCTTTGATTTCTTTGGGCAAAAACGAAGGCACACTAAGCAAATTTAGACATAGAATTGAGCATAAATTGGCACTTTTTTGAATATTTTGGGTTATTATGTTGTGCTTATTGAACATTTTCATTAAGCTTAGAAAGGGTAGGAAGTTTTCAATGTAGTTAATCATTGTAATAAAGTCCGAAAGACAATTATCTTGTTGAATTGGTGCTAAATCTGTTTGTTCATCATATGCAAGTCGACGAAGTTTTTTCTGAAAAATTAAAAAAAAAATTTAATTTTTTTTTCAAATACAATTTAGAAGTACTAGTATAAAGTGGATTCACATAATAAGTTTAAACCAAAATTAATTTTCCTACTTAACTAATGGAACTAAAGTGTTGAGGCTGGTGTTATTCAAAGCAGCATTCTAGGTCCAACTCTGTTTATACAATTTATTTCTTTCTTCAGCAATTATCTACCATCGAGCTCAGAAATTGAAAAATATTTCGATGACATATTAGGCTATTTAATTGGCAGAGCCAAAAGTAATCTACCACAAAAAATTATTAATGAAGTAGAAAAGTTGTGTACAGACAACACATATTAATTAGACACAAAGAAATATAAAGTTGTCTTCACTCCCGGCACAGACGGCGACAAACCAATTAAACTTTTCCTTAAAGACGAAATCTTAGAAACAGCCCATTCTATAGAAATTAATAACTAGCTCGACTGAAGTCAACAGTGGGAAAGAATCATCAAAAGACGAATATTGTCCCGTTTCTCATCAAACAGCTCAAACAACTTGGCTTCATATCTCATATTCTAGTTACTGTTTTCAAAAGCATATTTATTAGTCATCTTGATTATAAAAGTCTCGCTTAGATGAAGCTGTCCTGTGAAACAAAGGACATATTAAAAGGGTCAAGAACAGAATCATTAAAGAAAGGAACAAAAATAGGAATCAAAACACACATGAGAATATGTAAAACTGCACTAAATACCATCAAAATAGACTCGACTTAAAGCCTTTTTCTAAAAATATATATAAAGTAATTCACAGACATAATACTGTAAAAATTGGTATATGTTACTAATTGTGCCATTTATATTTTCAATAAACTTAACTAAACTAAGCTTAAAAACAATCTATTGAAACAGCTAAAATATTTCTAATAGAACAATTATGGTTTAGAGACTTCTTCTGCAAGATTTGGCGACAAGATATCATACCAGACGACTGGTTAAAAGACCTCATAGTCAAGTTCCCTAAGAAAAGCAACAAAATGATTTGTATCAATTGGCGAAGCATAACACTGCTACCAATACCTAGCAATGTGCTCTACAGCATCAGCATTGTAAGATTCAAGAACGCTTTGAATATTATACTTAAGGGAATAGTAAGGAAGAATTAGACGAAAAAAAGGATGCATTGATTAGAAGAAAGGATGCTGTTTGGAACATCATAGAACAAAGTTGGGAATCGAATATAAACTTCATTGTCTTCAAGTTAAAGGCCTTTGATAACACACACAGAAAAACCTTATGGGCCATACTAAGATCTAATGTTACAGAAGATAATTAACTTTTTTAATTTGTTTTTATCTGACAGAAAAAGCCTGAATACCTTCCACACTGCTTGAAGCCTGTGCAGGATTCTAAGGATACACTAGCCTGGAGACATTGTCGAACCCTGACCTATACAAAATAACAAATTCATTGTATGCATTAAGAATAATAGACTACGATGACTTGAATGAAAGAAAAAATGAAACCAAAGAGAGTAATTCAAGGTCGATGCAAGGTAGGATGACCAGTATAAACATGAATGTTAACAATCACGAAAGAGCTCACCAAAACGATATATGACATATGGTAAATCAAGGATAAAGACAAAAGATCTACTTCAGTGGAAATCAAAAGAAATGAGCCTATGCTCCACATGGAGACAATTTATAAAATTAACAACAAAATTCAGAGTTAGTCTTAAAAATGATCTAAGTGATTACAGCAGCAGATATTCTTCATATTAATGTAATTAGTTCCTTACTCTTCAGTATATTTATCAACGTTTTTCCTAGAAGAAATAAGACAAAAAATGAATACTCTCTTATTTTGGCAAAATGAAAATAATGTTAAATTGTTAAAATTTAAAATTTTACAATCTCAAGATTTTTCATGCCATATTATTGTAAATTTTATTTTTGATTTTTTATAATTTTGAACATATTTTTTTTAATTTGTTAAAAATATTGCATAAAAAATCTAAAAATGTGAAAAAGTAAAAATGTAAAATTATTTTCATTTAGACTTTTTTTTGCAGACGATCTAGCGATTACATTTTTTAATTTACAAGAAAACCGAATTTAGAAATCAAAATGAATAAATATATTTAGGCATATGCTAATTTTATATTTTTACTATAAAAGATTATTGTGCAGAATATTTATATTTGCTGTTTGTGCTAAAAAATTTTTCTTTTTTATTTTTGTAATTTCTACCAAATAATTGATTAATTGCCTTTTAAACCGATCTCATGATCTAGCTTATGCCTTAATCTAAGAAGAGTAAATAACCATAAACTTGTAAGAGAGATTTGCAAAAAAGGATAATATCGTTATCAATTTTTTACAAACAGAGTTGTTGAATCATGGAATAAACAACCAAAAGAAGCAATATCAGCAAGAACAATAAATGGTTTCAAGGCAATAATTGATAAAGAAATATTCAAGCATAACTCACAAGGACTGCAATAGCCTGGATGGCTAAGCGCATATTTGCGCTGGTATAAAGCACTATACCGCAGTAACTACTACTACTACTACTATAAAATATTTAGGTGAATTTGAAAAATGAAAATTTCAGTTGAATAGTCACTTAGATTTTGTTGGACAAGATTCACACGTTTTAATAAAAGAAGCAAATCGAGATTAAAAAAAATAAAAGAAAGTTTTGAGAAGTATAATTAAAACTGGTTAGATACACTGTCAAGCTAAGTGCTTACTTTTCAAACAGAATAATTAATAAACATTTTTTTTTTGCTTAAATATATATGACAAAAATCTTACATGATGATGCAGAGTAGATGTTTGAGCGGTGCGTTTAAAATGTGATAATGAAAGTAACTTCAAGAATGGCTTAGTTGAATCCAATTGACCATTGTATTTACACTTGCCAATGCTTAAAATGTAATAGCTAAAAGTTAAACTGGTCTCATCATCAAGCAAATCTAGATTGTCGTGCCAGTTTATTTCTTCTCTAGAGAGTCCAAGCTCTTCTCTCGATTTAATTGTAACCATCTATTAGAACAAATAAATTTTTTTTATTTATTTTCTCTTTTAGTTTGTTTTATTTAAAAATAAAAATTACTATAAAAATTTTTTCTTGTTTTTTCAGCTCGACATAGAAGCGATTTTTTTCCAATTTATTGTATAAATTCATCAAATCGGCGTCAATAAACGAAGCTATGTGAATTTCGTCATAGCACTTAAATCCATAGCTGCGAATAATTGTCTGACATCTTTTCAATAGAAGCCAAATTCTAAATTTAAATTCAAATTATGCTATGTCCAGTAAAATTAATCCACTAATACCTTAAGTTCAAAAGTAGCGAGTCGAGCTTTTTGCTATCAGAATTAAGACAATCTTCAATCGATTGTTTTAACTTTAAATCTATGAAAATTTTTTTTTTTTTCAAAATGTAAATATTATTTTTACTTAAGACAGAATGAGGAAGAATAACTTGAAAGTTTCCTTTGTAGTAGTCCACATTTATCCAAAAAGTTTCACTTTGAAAACTAGAAATTCTAAATTGAACTTTAATTGCCGGTTTGTCCTCGAAAAGAGTCGACTTGCAGTAGGAAAATTGCTCTAAAAGAGCGACTATTTCCATGAGACGCTTTTTGGATCGAAATTTTATAATTTGGTGAAGTATTTTCTCTATCAACAATTCACCGCTTCTGAATGTCAGATCGATATTTTTATGATCTCGCCAGTGAAGACTTGGGCTATGCACTGTCTGCAGAAAATCGCTATTTTCACCAACACAAACACTGAATGTAAAACCTTTGATAAAATTAATTTAATAAGAAAATTTTTTTATCTTTATTTATTCAAGCTTATTTTATATCTAACTCAATTGTGCTTTCAATTCTAATTGCATCAATTAATTTTAAAGACAAATGATAAAAAGAAAAAAAATTTCTATTGTTTGTCTGTGTCGAGCTAATGATCCTTCAAAACATATTATTTCTTTTTTTAATCTATAGTTTCTAAAAGCATCATTTATATTGCTGATATTGTGGATTATATTTAGGGATTAAAAAATCATAAAAAACGTAAATTAACACAAATTTTACCTAATGATTTTATTTGAAATGATAATGAAATTCTAAATTTCTTATTAAAAATTAATAAAAAAATTCTTATTTTTATCAATTTAAAAAAACACATGTTTATTTATTTAATTAAATTTTTCAGGTATGCGCATTGACAAAATTAAAATTGAAAAAAAAAAAAAAAAAATCAAAATTCTTCGCGTCACAGTATATAAATAAATCGTGATTTTTTTTTTATAAAATCTATTTTAGATTTTTTTAAAAAATAAAATTTTTGTAAAAAATAATTTTTTTTTACTTTTATTCGTATAGTCAAGCCAGTACTCAACAGTGAACATTTTACATTTTTCATACTTGACAATTTTGTAAAAGCGGCTTAAGCTGGCCAATGTACTCATTTGTTCGAACAAAACTTCTAGTTGTAGCGCTTGGACAAAAAAGTGCAAAGACTTGTAAATTTCAACAAAAGGCCGCTCGTTTTCGTTGAGCTTTTCTTGCAAATACTGGTGAATTTGATTAACTTGGAGATTATTGATCAGCACTTTATCTTAATACAACTTTTTTAATAAATGAGATCATTTATGGACAATTGTTAAAATTTTTTTTAATTACTCGGGTCTCGGGCATCTTTTACCAAAAAGTTTATTTTCAATAAGCGCCATGGCAAATTGAAATTGTCACTTATCAATGTAAGCTTTATTTCGAACTCGTTATGCACTTCAAAATCAACAAAGCCATTTCCTATGCGAAAATTTTTGAATTGGCTTGGCAGCTCGGACAAAGCAAGGCGACATTGAATTGTCCGATTTAGTGTCTTAACTGTTTTCTCTTTTTCGCTGTCTGTTATTTTCTCACTGGGCAATATTCGGTCCTTAATTTCATTTTAGTTTATTTTAAAAAAAAAAAGCAAAATTAATAGTTTTAAACCTATAGAAAAAAGTTATTAAAATTTTTTTATTTTTGTTTTTTTCCTAAATTCTCAATGTCCTGTTTATTTTATATTTTTGATTTTTTAATAAAATAAGGAAAAATAAAAAATATCAATCATCGAATGTTTAGTTTCTGTATCGCACCAAATATTCAATATGAATATTGCTTGTCTCTTCAAGTCTGACTTTTTTAGCAAGACTTTTTGAAGATTCTTCTCGATTGATAAATTAATTTTAAAAAACTATTTTAACTAAATTAAATAAATAAAATTTATTTAAATACTTTTTTTTTTTTCTTAATCCCCTTATTTCAGGGACGTCAGTAAACTATATCCACAAAAATAATAAAAAATACCACAAATATAATAAACAAAAAAACAAATAAAAAATTATTTAACTTAAATTAAATTATTAATTACTTTACTAATTTAATTTATTTTACCTAAATTAATGATTTTTACCTCAATATTAAAAAATTATCCATGTACTCATTAAAGTTAAGTCTAATTAAGTTTTAAGTTTTTTAAGCCTTATAATTTTATCTCTATAGCATTTTTATAAGTGATATATGGAAAAGAAATAAACCAAATTGCCAATACTCTCTTCTTTTTGCAGACGATTAGGCAACTTTTTATTTATAATAAGGAAGGTATTCTCGAAATTACGATAAATAGGTATTTACCTTAAAGAAGTTGAGAAATGGCTTTTCAACTGAAAAATGAAAGTTTCTGTTGAATAGTCATGTTACGATCTTTGAAAAAACAACAAAATCCAAAATCAACTTAGACTTTAAAATTTACAATAACAATTCAAATCGTGGTTCTTAGGTTGAAAAAGTTAAGTTCTTAGGCATTACGCTAGACTCAAAACTTAAATTTTGTTCAATGATAGATTACAAGTAATTTAAAATTCAACTGTCCGATCTATTTTGAATCTAAAATATGATACTCCCTCCAACATAATGAATCACGAGGCCTTTAAAATATTAAGGCTCTTTATGCAGTTATAAGTTAATTAGAAATATTGCATTTTGTTAACAAAACAGATTATGAATAAAAGTGTTTACCCAACAAAACCCAAAAAATTTTCTTTTGGCTAATTAATCCCCATTAAAGTCCATGAATATCTCTACTAAAGGAACAAGCTTGGCAAAAGCGGATTATTACAATTTAAAGCACTATTTTAACAACGATAATAATTTCAATTAGTGTTGGGGGCTGGCATAAAGGCCATGTGGCCGGCCAAAAAAAAATGGCCGAGACCGTGACCGGTAGTCTAAGCGGCCAAAAAACGGCCAGTCGATTTGAAGGCCTGTGACCGCGACTGGCCGGCCAAGCGACGGCCAGCTTGAAGACCGACCGTATATTGGCCGGCCAACTAAGCGGCCGACCGTGTTTAGACCGACCGGCCACTAAACGGTCTTAAAAAAAAACTTAAGTAAACAAATTTAAAAAAAATTTATTGTCTAAATATTTAAATTTGTTGAAATTAGTTAAAGAAAATTTGTAAACAAGAAATTAAAATTGAAAAAATTTGATCAATTTGAAATCTCTTTACTTAAGTTTTTTTTTCAAGACCATTTAGTGGCCGGCCGGTCTAAACACGGTCGGTCAAAAATCGGCCAGCCAATTCACGGTTCAAATTGGACGTTCAGATTGACCAGTCAACCTCCCGCTTGAATCCGGCCGTCGTTTGGCCGGCCAAAGTTGGCCGCTGCCCAACATTAATTTCAATTTAATTTTGAAATAATTTATTTAATGAATTTTTAATTTTGCTACCTTAATCATCAAGTATTATCAATTAATTTTCAAATATAATAAATATCACTTAATAATCTAGTTATTCATAATTTAAAAAAAAATGAAAAATAAAAAAAAAATTTTACCTTGATGCATGAGGGTAGTCGAGGATATGTGCCCAAAGTGAGAACATCAACCGAAGATAAAATTGAAAAACTCGGTAGACGAGCATTGACAAGTTTTACATTTGCCAAATGATACAAGTAATCTGCTGTGTTGACAAATATGAAAGACTGCTGGTCCAAAAAAGACAAAATATTCTTCAAAATAAAATAGTCAAATTTAGACTAATTTAAAAAAAAGCACATTTTAAAGGACTTACTGATACGTTTATGTGAGCAGTTTTAATGAACTTGACCAATGCATATATTCTCATGAATAGCTGTCTAGTGCGACACGCATAAGCAAGAATTTTTATCTTTTTCTCTGTATTGGACATGTGCGGAAATGTTTCCATCATAATCATCAGCTGATGATAGGTTCGTTGAATGGCAGCTTGTAAAATGGAAGCCAACGACTCGTAATGCTCCTGATTCGGATTGAAAAAGGGATTGGCAATTGCGTTTGACTCGGTTTCAAAACTTGTCATTTCTAAATTTCAAAATTAATTTAGACCGGTACAAAAATTACAACCATAAGTGTTTGAAAACCTAGGCAATTCAAAATAGAATAAATTGAATAGAATTAAATTTATTTGAACATCAAAAAATTTTTTTTTTTCTTCTAAGTTTTTTATAACTTAAATTATTTTTTTTTGAAAATTAAAAATAAACAAAATAATTTTATCATATTTTTTAATTATACAAGCAAAAAAAAAAAAAAGTTAAGAGAGACAGAGAGAAGAAAAAAAAAAGATAAAACGAAAATAACATTAGTCTTAATAATGTACAATTGCTTAAATGGCGATTTGATAATATTCTAATTTTTAAAATTATCCTGATAGATCTTTGGTCAAGAAAGCGGCCTCGTCATAAGTTTCAGCTTTAACTATACGGCCAGCAAAATAGCGTCCATTTAGAGCAGCAACGGCATTCTCGGCCGACTTGGCATTGTTAAACTCGACAAATATTTTGACTAGGACTTGGGCATTTTCATCCTCGCTCTGTTTCTCTTGATAAATAACCACACGCTCAACTTCACCATATTTCTCACACTCTTCTGTTATTTCAACTTCTAGCTCTTCGTCTACATCCTCAGGACCGACCATGTTTCTCAAAATTAGTATCCTTGAATCGGCCCGACGCTTCATTAGTTTTTGCATTAGAAGCATTCGTTGCTCTTTGCCTTTGACAACTAGCTCGCTCTGCTGTTCTAAAGTGGTTATGTTATCATCAGGAGCGCTCGTTAGGCCCAATAGTTTTCTTTGATTCTCGGTAAGCTCGATATTTCCCAAGGGAGCTTCGACCTGACCCGGCGAACCTGGACTTGAAGATGCCACTTTGACACTTTTGGTTTGATCTTGATTTGACGGTGTCAAAGGACTTGGAATTTTTTCGCTTGATGAAGATTTTTGTACACTTGCTGTCTGCAAATTGCTCGATGAAGTCTTTGAACTTAAACTGCTTGATGAAACAGAGTTTACTATATTTGAACCGTTTGAATTGAATACACCCTTTAAGTTGAATTTTGTTTAAAATGGAATTTTTTTTTACCGCTGTCTATTAGTTACCAGGTCTTGCATTTGGGCGGCTAAGCCGGCGGTGACAGCTGCACTGGCCGACAATTGAGCTGGGGTAGGATTGGCTTGACTGGAAACGATGTCGGGAGGAGTGATGGCTTTGCCTACTCTGAGCAAATTTCCTCCCAAGTCGAACAAGTTCATGGACGAGATGGCGTCAAGTGCCGCTTGAAGCGACTCGAATTCAATAAATCCATATCCCCTTTATTTTTTGAAATTTTTATTAATAAATTTTTTGAACTAATTATTTTGAAATTCATGAAATATAGGTCTTTACTATATAAGTTATTTTAATTCGAAAATATTGAAAATTTAAATGTCTTATTTGTCATAATATTTTTATTTTAGTTTAGTTAGGAAAAAAATTTTAGTTTTTTTTTTTTGATTTATCTAAGTCTAGTGTAAGCTGAGGACAGAAAAGACATAAAAATGTTCGTAGCTTTCATTTTAGCAATAGTTATATAACAACTACTGATTGCAGATATAGTAATTTTATAAGGTTTTACTTAAGACAATTTCAACTTTATTCCAATCAACCTTTTAGAGCTAAGTCTGATTTCTAGTTTGACATACTAAACTGAGCCGTTCATTGTTTAAAATTTGCAGTGTTTTTCATTTTTTATTTTTTATCTGAATAAGCTTTTTTTCGGTACACATCAAATAAAAGAAATTTGTCCATTTTTTTCTTCAATTGGAAACAAGAAAATTCATGTTTAAATTAGTAAATCTGATTACAGTAATAAAGCTTTATTTCACACATCAATTAAGTATAATTAATGTGAACAATTCCTTTATTTATTTGAAAATTTATGAAACAAAAAATCTCTGTTTAACTCTCCTTGTCTAGTTTTATTGAAAACTAGGATTGTTTTGATTTCAGCATCTTTGTAATTCTAAAAGTTTAAATCATTATTATATGTTAAAATAAACACAATCGTATATGTCTAACTCTTTGATTATTTAATTAAAAAAAAATCGAAAAATGCAATGAGCAAACCTTTCTAGGTGTTGTATTTGATGACAAACTCAACTTTTCTTCACACTTGGAAAAAATTACAGATACATGCTCGAAGCGGCTAAACATTATCAAAATATTATCCCATAAGTCATGGAAACTTAATCCCAAAGTCTTAGTTAACATTTATTTATCTCTTATTCGCTCTATATTTGACTATTCGGCTATTCTCAGTCTCATTTTTCGACTCATTTTTCGTAAACCCGTCGACACGAGAATCTCTACTATTCATGAATTAGCGAAAGTCGGTTACATTCAAGACCGTTTTAAACAACTGACGCTGCGTTATATTCTAAAAGCACTCCAAAACAACAATCCAATAATAAAAAGCTCTTTCATTGAATATACGAATTATTCAAATGGCAAAATTTTAAACCATAGTACATTATTTTGCCCAATCAAGAACAAAATAATCGATTTTCTTCAAGCGACTTCAAAATAATTAGCAATCTTACTCGCAAATTTTAAACTATTTTACTCTTTATTTTTGTCATTTTTTTCTTTATTTTTAATTTTAAAAAATTTTAGCTGAAGACCGTAATGGTGAAACAGCTTTACCAAAAAAAAATGTCTAACTCTTTTTAACTGATTATTTAATTCGAAAAAAGTTAATGAAATTTGACTTATTGGTATTATCAAAAACAGTAAAGAAATGTAAAGTAGCAGATTTTTCAAACTTGATCCAAACAACAGTCTCTTACTAGATTTGGACAAATTCAAATGAAGTTGTAAGCAAGCATTGATGGGCTAAAAAGGATCATTATCTCGAAGTCCATGTGACAAATACTAAATTTTATTAAGATAAGTCAAGTCGAAATTTTGCTACTGTTACATTTTTATTTAAAAAAAAGACTTATCAGCAGCTCATGTAACTGGTGAAATATGTCAAGTGGAAGAGGAAAATGTGTTTAAAGTAAGAAGGGTACATGATTAGTAAAAAAATTTAATCTGTTAAAAATTTTCTTTTTATTTTTTTTAAATAAATGCTCAATTTTGAATAACATGTCACTAAAATAGAGTACTCTATTTTAAAGACATGTAAATCAATTCGGATAATTATGTTTTTTAACGATAAATTGAAATTTGTAGGAAACTAGTTGAAAAAAAAATCCACTAGATGAACAGTCTTTCAGATTGATTATTTTCGTCACAATGAAAATAATTTTACATTTTTAAATTTTCATATTTTTAGATTTTTTGTGCAGTTTTTCAGAAAATTAAAATAACACTCTCAAATTATTTGATAAACAAAAAAAATCGAAAAATTTCTTAAATATTGCACAAAAAATTTAAAAATATAAAAATGTAAAATTATTTTTATTTTGCCTTATTTTCGAAATTAAGATAGCATAAATCAATTTTTGGACTTAATTCAGCCAGCTTAGCCAGTCGTGAAAAGAGAATGCTTTATAAAATTAGACTATTTTTTTTGTGTTGTGTGTTAGATGGAAATTCTAAAAGAATTTTGAGCATTATGGTTTATATTTTGAAGATTAACTAACTATTGCTTTTTTTATTGACAAATTAAAATAAATGCAAAATATCTTGACTAAATTCTTATGCAAAGAAAAATATAGAAAAAACTTAAACATACTTGTGCTTTCCTGTTTGAATATCTCTTACCAAATTGCAGTATCTTATAGCCCCAAAAGCTTCAAAGACACTTTGAACGTCTTGTTCGCTAAGCTCCGGATGTATTGAGGCTACATAAATTCTGTGATGATGCTTCGAGTCTTCAGTCATTTGGTCAATGATGGGTTGAGCCTGAGGCATGTTGCTTGGCCGGCCAACTTTGATGTTTCGGCCGCCGAGCAGAGCGCCGTTCATTTGTTCATAGGCGAGCTGTGCCGCTTCAGGAGTCTCAAACTCGATGAAAGCAAAACCTTTGTGTTTGTTCGTAGCCGCATCCCATGACATAGTAATTGCTCGAATCGGTCCAAATGCTCCAAATGCATTTTTCACTTGTTCTTCATTAACTTCGTAAAAAATGCTACCTATGTATATGCGGCACATGAGCAACAATGCTTGTTGTCTTTTCAAAAAATCCATCTGTTGTCTCTGCTTTTGTTGTTGCTCTTTGGCCAAAGCTGAGCGAACACTTTGATCCATAGCGTACTTTCTAGCTTTTTTGACCAAGTCCTCCAAGTCTGACGATCTTATTTTGAGCAATTTTTCGTTTGCGTCGCGTTTGGCACCCGGACCAATAAACAAACAACCGTACTGCTCGAGTTCTTGCACCGGAGAATGTGCTCTTAGTGGACGTAGATCTTTGGACGATATTTTTGGCACTTGAACTTTAAATTCTTTCTTTCCATTAGACACTTTTTCTTCACTTGTATTTTCTTCTACAGTTTTTGCAGTATCAATGTCGTTATTACTAGAACCCTTAATTTACAAAAAGAAATTTTTTTTTTTCAAAATAAACACGAAAGAAAGTACTTCTAAAGCGGCCATTTATTCCAAAAGGACTAATTTTAATATTTCTAAAAGTGATCAACAATGTTAATACACAAAATTTTTATTAAATGTCTTTTGTCTAAATTTCATAAAATACTAAATCTTTTTTTTTATTTAAATAAATTGAAAAATTAATTACATGCATTTAAAATTTTATTAATTTTCTTTAAAAAAAATTAACTAAATTCTATTGAACACAATAAACCTACCATTTTTTTTCAATGCTATTCTCTAATTAATTCGTTTTGTAAAAAACTAAAGTTAAAAATATACTAAGATTCTATGCATTAATAGAATAGTTTTTATGCATCGTTAACAATGACTATGTCGAAGCAAAAAGTCTTGGAAATATTCCAAAAAAGGCTTTTAGATTTCATGCATTTAACAAATAGAGAGATGATGCGTCAACTTCACTATACATTCTGCCAGAACGAACAGCCTAATTAAAAATGACATATAATCATGGAAAACCACAACTATAACCACAACTGTATTACAAATTTGACAAAAAAACTAAAAATAGCCATAGAAAATTTGAATTGGAATATGATGATACACCTATTGCAAAAAAAAAAAACAGATCAAATGCTAAAAACAAAAATTAATGACATTTATACATTAAAAATCCAAAAGTTGTTGTTTTGAACATTTTTTTATTTGATAAATAGTTATTTTAATAGATAAATAATTATATATTATTTTTTTAACAAGATCGTTTAAATTAGGACAATCAGCAGTTATGTGGAGGTCAACAATCACAAAATAGCTCACCGAAACAGAAATGACATGGGAGAAAGGTAAATTAAAAAAAAAATTAGTATTAAATTTAAGTGAATAAATGAACAACTCTTTGCTAAAAATTTTACTTTTTAATTCTAATATTTTAAAGAGTCTAATAATTTGTTTTTGTTTTTTTTAAAGACTTTAAATCTTTCACTAAATTCTAATCTTGTTTTTCTAAAAGAAAACAGTTCATGTTTTACTGTTAAATAAAGTTTTTAAATTAAAAAAAAAGCAATATTTTAAATTAATATTTTTTATTTATTTTCAATTAATTTTGTAGCACTTTTTTCAATTTGAAATAATTTAATTTTAGATCAAAATGCTATGTAATACTTAGATTTGATTAGAGGCTTTCTGAACGATTTTCCAGTATCCTTAAGAGAAGCAACAAAAAAAATTTATTCCAAAATAAAAGAATTTTCTTTATCTTTAAATATGATAGGCATTATTTTTATTCAGAACAATACCTTTTTGAAGCTCGAAAAGTTTTTTTTTAAGTAAGTCTTCAATAATTTTGTTTTTTTTTTTTTGATGCAAATTTAAAAGATTGTTCAAATGAAGAAACTTTATCTTATGTCTAGTCAAAAGAAACAAATTTTTTTGTAAATAGTCTAATTTTATTTGCATAAACTGTCATCAAATGGAACCAGAAGAACTAAAACTAATTTTGGATTTTTTTTCGTGGTTTTTAAAGCTATTTTCTTCTACTATCACAACCATAAAGTACTAAAAAGCGTTTAGTATTTTATGATCATAAAAAAAAATTTTAAAATTCAGATACTTAATAAAGAACAGATTGTTTTTTAGATTTTGCTTTTTTGATGCAATTGTCTTGAAAATTTTTTAAGTTAGCATTTTCAATTATTTGAATGCATTCATTTTATTCAAAATTGTTTCTTTTTGTGTTTTTTTTTTGTGAAAAAGGAAATTTGTTTTTTAAATTGAAATTTTTAGATACCCGACCAAGTCGATTTTTTAGGCAAAAGTTGAATTAGTTTTCTTTTTTGTCACGTTTTCTAGCTGAATTAATCTAGAAAAACCCCGTAGCACTAATATCCAATTTTCTACTTTTTTCAGTCACATTTTATTGTTTTCTAATTTATTTTTTCAATATAAAAAATTTTTAATTAAATTTAACCATTTGATGCTAATAATAACAAGAAAAACCTGTCTATGAATTATTTTATTTTTTGGGACATATACCATTAGGTCATTAAATTTGACTTCAGATTTCAGGATAGAATAATTAAAAAAAAAATTTTTAAATTCAATTTCCTTATTAGTGGAAAAAAAAACTAATATAAGTATTTTGTTTTTAGATTTTTTTGTTTGTTTACTAATTTGCCTCATCAATGCATAGGAGAAAATTTGCGTAAATTAAGAAGTAATCAATCACTTTATGCTGTTTACTAAAATTTCTAAAAATTCGCTTCTTTTCAGGAAATTAAATTCCAATTCAAATAAACTATTTTCAATAAAGCCATAGGAATTTTTCAATTAAAAAAAAATGCTAATATAATACTCAAAATCAATTTACAATAGATAATCTCTAAAGTTATTCCAGATTTTATTTTTGCACTTTTAACTTTTTGTATTCATCCAAAAAAAATTTTAAGGTTACATGTCTATTTGAGTGCAAATAAATGAACGTATTCTATTCAGGATTTTTAGATCAAGTCTGACTATTAATTAGAACGAGATAATTAGTAGAATAAAATAATCAAAAATAAACTCTTGTTAGAGAAAAAAATTTGGAGCAATTTTATAAGGATGCATTTTTTTAAAGTTTTTTTTTGCAAGTATAAATACGTCTTACTATGTGCAATTAAATAGATCTAAATTTTGAAAATATCTCAAACTTTAAAGCATCATTTATCTATTGACTCACAAGAAAATATTTATTTTTCAAATCAATTTTGTTCTTAGCATTTGAGGTCTAAAAATAGAATTAACTGTATGCCATTATTAAGTAATTACATGATGCCTGTAGCGACTATAAATCAATGTTAAATTATTTTCTTCTTAGTGCTTCTCAAATATAATCTTACGTCAACATGCTAAATATTAAAGACATTTGAATCTTTTTTTTATTTTTATTCTGGATATATTTAAGCATTGGAAAATTTTATAAATAAGAATAGTTTATAGGAATATTTTTTAAAGGTAAAAATAGAAAATGGTTAAAAAAAATTCTAAAAATAGAGTGATTTGTTAATTTAAGTACAAAAATTGTTTTTAAAAAAAATTTAAGTTAATAATTTATATTTAAAATTTGGACATTTTTTATTTATTTAATGTACTGACAATATGCCAATTGATTTTTTGTTTGTTTTTTCTTCATTTTATTTAATTTTTTAAGAATAAAACTCTTTTTTAAATATTAAATATATTTTTTTAACAATATCTTAACATTATTCTAAAAAATATAATTTTTCAATCATCCAAAAATTAAATTCAGTACTAATATAATTTTAAGTATTTAACAAATTTTAATTATGGTATTTCCTTGTTAGACAAAAAGTCGAAACACAACTTTGGCTAATGCATTGAACGCCATCTCGGCAATGTTAGAACATTTTTGACTTTTAATTCATACTCCAAAGACATGTTTTAAGTCTTGAATGTGCATTATAATCAAGTTTTTACTCTAAATAAATAGGGTATACCCAAAATCTTTAATTTTTATTTAGATCCAATTTCTAAATATGCATCAAATTAATAATTTGAAAAATTGATTTATAGATTTTGCTCTAAATACTTAATCTAAAGCAAAAACTTGATCATGATGCTTTAAAATATGTCTTTGGAGCATGTGGTCTAAGTTAAGAATATTTTAACATGGCCAAGATAGTGAATTCGGTGTATTATCGAAAAAGGGAATGCGAATGTATTTTCATAGTAATTTTGTCAGGCAGAATTTCTAGAGAGGCAACTTTTTGCACATGACAAGGAAAGATGACTGCAGCAAGACCAAACATGACATTGAGAAAAATATCTTAATTTGTAAAAACTTTTTGTAATTTTTTTTTGGTAAACATACAGCAATACTAAATATGATTTTAGATTTGGCTCATTTTAGATATAAAATTTTATTCCCTAATAAAAATCAAATATTTTGATAAAATTTTAAATCTGAAATTTGATCAAAAATTTTACTTAGCATTAATGCTATAAAATAATTGAAGATATTTAAAAGCATTTAAAATTAGTCATGATTTATTAATACTATAAATATACACAGATATTTTGAATATGATTATTTGTGAAACAAATGGTAGTCAGACTGAACATATGGTAGCATAAATTTCGCATTAGATAAAAAGAATTTTTCTCTAATGATTTACTAAGTTCAACTATTTTTATTGATCTAATTATTTATAAATACTTAAGTCTTGATAAATGAGCAAATGGACTGGGTATTTTTTTGATAGAAAGATAAAGAAAAATTGCTCTTGTTAAAAGTCTTTTAGGAATTTTTTCTCGGACAAGTTTTTAAAAATTTTCTCAATCAAAAGCTTTATTTTAAATGGCTTCTAGAGTTACATAATCAATTTTGATTCTTTGTTTTTATTAGCGAGACAAAAAGTCATTAGACCGACAATATCAAGTTTGGTCCCATCATTTTCACCACAAACAATTCGAGTCACAACTTTAACTCTAAGACAAATAGCTTTTTTTGATTATTAATAAATTTTTAAAATATTTTCTATTAAAACTTTTGGCTTTCAAACAATCATCAATAAATCAATTTATTGATTTGAAATTTCTTCCATTAAGTATTTTTTCTATAAAAAAAGTAAAAAAAAATATTGTGTTTGTTGATGCACGTTTGTTTTTTTTTTATCAGACCATAGGTCAACGCAAACACTAGTCAAAATTAGAAGCACTTGATATTCGCCAACTTTTAGCTAATTAATACATTTAAATAGAGCTTGTTTTAATTGACCGATTTATTCAAATTAAAAATTTTGCACTCTTAGGCTATTTAAATTAAGTCTAATGGAATATGACCCATTTTAAATACTATAAATAATTTTTCCAAGTGATTAAATCTAATATAGGAAGTTGCAAAATAGTAGAAGAATATTTTTGAATTATCAAAATTAGTCTCTTTGGAAACAATCAAATTTATGCTAGAACACTAAACTCTAGTTGCAGAATAGTAAATTATTTTGCATTATATTTACTAGTATAATGTTAAATTGAGAAAAATAAAGAGGCGTATTGTGAAACGTAAAAAATTTTTTTATCCTATAAATGTCATATGTATAAGTTTTATTGAGCACGAGTTGCATAGTCATAAGAACCGGTTAAAATGCATCAAATGACTAAGTAAACTCTCTTGCGTCTCATAGCCGGATTCATCCAACTTATTTGAGACTAATTTTGGACTCGGGCCCATTTAATCTAAGATCTAAAGCTAAACAATCGTGTAAAAGTAATTATTTCAAAACCAGCATTTTTCTAACAATTATAATATTCTTTTTTTTTAATATTAATTAAATTTATTTAGTGTCAGAGTCAAGAAAAAGTATGCTTCAATTTAAATTTATTTAGCATTATTGAGAAATTACATCAGCTAAAAAAAACATTTAAAAGAGAATATTAGATCGCAATAATTTTTCTTACTTATTTATCTTATTACTAATTTGAACTTAAAGTAAATATTTTATGATGTTACTTTTTTGTACGTAATTTAAATGAATAAATGGAAACATATTGTGATCATCAATTTGTCAAAAACTAAGTAGGAGTTTTTTCGATTCAAAATCAGGTATTTTAATTAGTTTAGTCAGACAGACTAGTTTTTATTCAGCATTCAGTAATTTTTGCTTTTAATTTTATTTTTATCTTAGTTTAAAGTAGATTTTAACAAAAATTAAGTTTGAGTTTTTTTTCTATTTGAAATTTATTGACACGTTGATTAAGTTTAATTCAAATAAAATAAATAAGAGCGCCTTCGGATATTTTTCAAATCTTTTGACTTGCAGTCTTTAAAAAACAAAGTATTCTAATTTTTCTTAATTGCAGGTCTACTAACAAGTATATAGCACTATTTTGATTGCTTTTTAGAAAAGGTTAAGTTGTAGCCGTAAACAATCGAAAGGGACAAACGTGACATTTGTAAAAGAGTCCATTATAGACTGGTGAATTTTTTCCCGAGACTAAAAAATAAAGACTAATTTTAAACTTCTTTTTTTTTAAACACACGTGACTTAACAATTAGGACAATTGCTTGAATTAAATAAAAAGCCATATTTTAATCAAATTTAATTTAATATCGAATTTTTTCTCTATAGCTAATAATTTATTTACATTTATCTGGTTTTTTATTTTTTTTTGAACTGTCCAGAGCCTTCTCCAAATCATTGTTTTATTAAAGATAAAATAAAATATTAAGAAAGAAATAAATTTTAAGTAATTATAATTTTTCTTCTAATCACTGGTTCTTCGTCCAGTCTTAAATATTAATTGATTGCTAGACGCATGCGCTGTGAAACTTTAGACTTTTAAATTGACTTTTGAAGTATTTATAGTTGATGTAGTTTAGTCAATTGATAAAAATTGTTTGAAAAACAAAAAAATTTAACTAAGAGAAATAAACTAGATTTGATTTTTTATCAAAAAAGTTTCCTTATAACACTCAAGCTAAAATTATAATTAAATATAATTTAATTTCTATTCAATACTTGGCAAGCATAGATTTTCTATTTTTTATTATTCAATTCAGTTTTTAGATTTATTTTAATTTTTAAAAAAATAGTTGTGAATAAAAAATTCTTAAATTTTATTAAATTATCGCTGTTTTAATAAAAAAAAAAGATTTATAAAATATGCCGAAAAAATTTTGCATTTTCAAACAAATTTGATTATTTGATTGTTGATTAAGAATAGATTCATGATTAATAGTAACTTTCTAAACAAAAAAGAATTAACACCTAAATTTCTGGCAAGTTAATTGTTTTAAAAAACAAAAACATACACAATGCAAAACAAACTCATTTAAGATCAAAGTTAGAAAAAAAAATCGAAATGAGTTATAAGTAAAAATACTTAATAATATTAAATTGGGTTTAAACGAAGGCGTTAGCCATTCGTCCCTCCCCCTAAATTATATTTTTAATAATAAAATAATAATAAAAAATATTTTATTATGAATAGGTTGAAGCTTTTATGTTATTAATAATAGAACTAAATGATTGTAAAATTTAATAGGAAAATAATCAAAAAGACTGAAGAAGAAGAAGAAGAAATTTTGACTATTATTTTTTAGAAGTCAATCTGTAGACATTGAATAAATTATTTTTCATCTCATGAGCACTTAAAGATATTTTTAAAAAATAAAACATGTTAATTAATATTGACTATAAAAATTACAGTCTCTTTTATTTTTCAATTTTTAGCAAATTAATCATCAAAAAAATAAATTTTTAATTTTTTTTTCTCTAAGCATATTTTCATTGATTTAATATCAAGAAAGCCCAAATGAAAACATTTTTTGCTGTTGTCATAAACACTTTGAATTTTCGATCCAAAATAGCTGTATGTTTGATTGAGTTTTAGATAATTTAACTTGGAAACACTACCGCACTTAGTCCACTATGAACACAAAGCTTCAATGTCTCCTGTATCTTGTCATGAAAATATTCTCATGTGCTATTAACTGAGACAAATAGTTTCTTTAGCTTGGTATAGTATGTCATCTTGGAAGTGTAAGTTATAAATATTGATCAGTTAAGTGAACGATGTATTATAAATTATGGACATGTATGATGCAAAGGTCAATATAAACTAGCTCGCAAATAGGCAGGAAAAATTAAACTAAAAAAATAAGTAATTTAAGCTAAATGGCCGGAGGCGAGTGATCGCTTTTTAACCCAGATTTAGCGATTTGCGAGCAATCGCTTTTAATTGAATCAAATACATAAATATATATATATGCTCGGCCAGTTTTTTCAACATGCTAATTAACGCGCATTATGAATCAAAAAATGCTTGAACTAGAAATTTTAAATTCATAAATAATATATTGTAAACATTTTGTTTTACTAGTTGGATTAGATCCAAAATTTATAGTAATAGAAGAAAAAAATCTAGAAAGAGAGAGAGAGAAAAAGAGAAAATTGAAAATTTTCATCTTAAGGCATGTTTGAAACCCTCTCATAAACACAGACACACACACACACACACATACACACATAGACACACTTTTTTCTATATTTTCTTTTTCTAAATATTTATTTCAAACACTTTAATTCTACCAAAATTCATAATAAATAATAAATGATACGCAATTACACCTTAAATTACGTGTTTTTTTTTCTCAATTATATTTTTTTGACATTTGCATGTGATTTTATTTTAGATAAATCGTTATGTAATTTTGAAAATTGAGGAAAAGATATTCAAGTTGAATAGAAGAAAAAAAAAATGGCCTCTTTATTCGATAGATACTCGGGTAGACAGTATTACGCTAAATCGGGCGAGCACGTGCCCAAATACGGCAAACCTTTCAAAGAGAATCACATGCGTCGCAATAATGTGGATGTGAAGGCATCGAGGCCGATGAGTCTCAAAAAATCGAGCGCAACCGATCTAGCTTCGCTAAAGCTTAGACTGCGTTTGTTGGTTTTTGTCGAGAGTTCGGACGGCTCTCGTTCTCACATATTCGACTCGGATCGAAACAAAACGCCCAAGCTGAGCCGGTCGGCGCCCAGCAGCAATCAATCGAGCTCAAAATTGAACAACGAAATGAAAATGGTGTTCGGCAGCTTTCCCATGAAAATATCAAACAACACAGCAATTAAAGTGCATAGTCTTAAAAATTCAAATAAAGCAATGATAAGTAATGTGTTCACTTATTACGATAATTCTCGTCTCGAGAGCTGTTTTTGTGTCCATAACGATGAGGAAAAATCGCAAACGGCCTCGCCAGTCTCCGTTTCACTTACATCCAACACAATACCCATAAAAAAGCCGCCACTTGTCTCATCGTCCATACAGTCGTGTTCGTTCAATTCGAATGTCAATTCAAATGCCCAGATCAATTCGTTGTCGAGCAGTGTGCCTTGTGGCATGTTCTACGGCTCTTATGCCGGCATGTACAAGCGACTAATGCGCTCAGTTAGCAATAGTCTAATTAGCGACTCGACTACCGTGCATAATAACAGCATAGTCGAGTCAAATGAAGAATTAAATTTTGAGTTCAACGCTGTCGGCAATTTTGATGCCAAAAACGACCCGAATGAGTCCGAACGACGATCGCTCTCGGCCTACAGCAACAATGGCAGTGTTTGCATGCATCAATCGCTATGTGAAAAATGCGTAAGTGTTTCTCATTTATTATTTTATTTTCATGGTTGCCATGGCAACGCACACAAATGGTCATTTTAACCTAATCACGCAAATTTAGACTATTCAACTGAGATTAATTTAATTATATTTTGTTGTTGTTGAAAAGCAACAACTATTTGATTTTTTCTTTTTCTCTAGAGGAAACCTTAATCGAATTAAACTTAATTATTAAGACTATTTTTATGTCGACATACATTTAATTTCTTAATGCGAATGTTCTTATTGTGTATAAAGTTTTTTGATGGGTCAATTTTCAATAGATTAAATAAAAATAATTGATAAATAAAAATCTTGTTCTAAAATAACTGAATAAATAAGTGTAAAAAAAAATTAAATTAACATAATTTTCGGCGAACATTATTTTTAAGACAATTTTTACAATTTAAAAATTTTAGTGTCTAGCACATTTTAAAATAAAAATAAAAGTCTTTGAGAAAAATATTTTACCTTAATTTTTTGTTTTTTTTTTTGTAAAAAATCATTTTTTTTTAAATTTTAATTAGAGAAAGTGAAAAATTTCCTCAAAAGACATTAAAATTGGACCTTTTTTTTTTGTTATGGATATATTTCTTAACTATTTCTTTTTCTGTTTATTGTTGCGTTCTTTAAAATGGCAAAAAACTTGATTCCCATCAGGCACAGCAACTTTTATTATGAAAATTTTATTGTTTATTATTTTGTTATTTAATATCAAAACAAAACACTATTTAAAAAATTTAAATGAACTTTTAAATAAAAGCCTTTGAGAGATTTTTTTCTATTATTTTGACATTTGGAAAAGTAAAAATTAAAAATTTATCTGCCAAATTTTTTCTACTCTTTCACCTTTAAGAATTTTCTTGAGCCGATTAAAAGATTGTATAAACAAACTTTAATAAGTAAGCAAAAATATTACGTTCTTTGTTTGAATTTTTCTTTTTGTTATTGAATTGCATTTTTAATTATTCATTAAGGCTCTATGCTACATTGATCAAGTACCATTTTCATTTTAACTTACCTTTTTTTTATTCTGGAATACTTGCATCTCATACAGCGATAAATAGAAACATCATCGCATTCTTCAGATAATGATATGCTTTTTTTTAATTGATATTAGTAGATGCTTAATCTTAAGATTTCTAAAAAATGGCCTAAAGAAAAGGATCTTTTCTAGAAAAAAAAATAAAACAACAAAAATTCATTAATATATGACTATTTTAATAATGACTGAAACTTCAAACTTTAATTATTGAAATTTTTTAAGAAAAAGTTTTTGTTTATTTATTTATATGTATTAAATTGATTGTTAACTATTGAAATCTAAGCAAATAAGAAAAAGAAAAAAATTTAAATCAAAGAAATTTAATGATGATAGATCAAAAGGCAAGCATTTTTTTTAGCTAAAATTTGGTATGAAATTTTTTACTGAAAATAAATTTATCTTTTTCGTTAATATAGTAAATATTAATGTTGCTTGATAATCTAAATTTTCGTGTTAAGACGAGTCAAAAAAGTTTGCGTTTTTTTTTCAAACTTTCTTTATAAAACTAGAAGGACCAAGCATTTTTAAATTCACAAATAAAGTACTAGAAGTTTGTTGCTTCTAGTTTTAATTAAACAATGAAAAAAAGCCAAATTTAGCCAATCTTCAAATTATAAATCATTTTTCTCTATAGCCTTTAGCCATCTATCAGCAAACAATTCAAATCCTTTCTTGTACCAATTGCTTCTATTGCAGCCAAAAAAAACTAAGCACACCTTTCATCAACTTTTATTTTTCCCATAATTCCTAGTTGTTTGAAGTGTAGCGTTTTCTTAAAGAAACAAAACTAACTTTTAGTTGACCAAAGAAGGATATTTTTTTGTAGTGAAACAAGCATTCGTTTTAACTGTTCAGAATAAAATTCTGCATTAATAGCATGACATTCTGGAACCAGTTAAAAGTATATTGACCCTTTGAAATTCAGCTTAACACACGTCATCGTGTTTTTATCAAAGCATCCTCTTTACATGACTGTCTGAACTGGTTGAGATGGATACAACCATTTATTTCTGTTATCATAATTTCGAAAATAGATCCACTTCACATCAACTTTTCATTTAGAGAATTTTTTAAACTAGTTTTCTTCAACTTTCAATGCATCGTTGAATATCGAAATCTGTCAAATCACAAAAAACATTTTCACCTTCTACTTGTCATATTTCACCAGTTACATGTGTTGGTGTTAGGTTTTTTTTTTCCCAAAAAAAAAATGAAACTTTATTCAATTTTTTAGAATTAAATAAACAAAAAATCGAATTTCCAAAAGGAAACAACCCAAAGTACAAATTAACCTTTGGATTCAATTCTAAGCACATATATGAAATTGAATTCATATATAAAATTTAATTATATTCGACTAATTTTAAAAATTAAATAATTTTCTAAAAGACAAAGTAATTTATTTCCATTTGATAAATTAACCATTTTTGACCAGACGAGTTAATTTAAATAAAAAAAAAAAAATAAATAAATAAAGATTCTATCTAAAAAATTTTTTTTAATATTAAAAATTTGTTTTTATAAAGATTGAAAACAATCAATATCCGAAATATAAAATAGGAGTGGCTATTTTGTATTGTTTGCCAAGCGTGAACCGCAAGCGAAACGCATCGTTGTCGACAGGCGTTTGCACCAATTCGGGCCTGATGAGTCCGGACGGCTGCTCGCCCAAAAACTCGCCACAATCACCGACCGTTTCATCACCACTCTCCTATTCAAACTCGATAAACATAAATCAATCAAAATCGAAAAAATCATTCGATCATCAAATAGACCAATTTCCCAGCACGGAGACGCCCTCTTCGAGCACATCGTCGTCGCCAAACGTCAACACTCCGCCCAATCTAAACCTGGCATCGCTAATACGCGATAACGAAATATTCTACGAATTTCTATTCTCTCATCTGCCTCTAATCGAACACCAATTTAAACAACTCATTGAAAAAATAGCCTCTAGTTTGCCGAGCTACTTTGGCTCGGTGAAACAAGCCAAGCGTACATCCATAAACCCAAGTCAAACGAGAGTGGCCAACCAAACGTCTCTCAGTCACACTGGCACATTCACTCAGCGTTTGCTTGCAGAATTTGACGAGTATGAGCGCAAATTTAATCTGCTTTACACGTCGCCACGACTTGCCAATCCGGCTTGGCTCAGTCTTGTAAAAACAAAATGCATTAAAAAAGACCAAAAATCGACTTTTTCTCTCAGCAATACACTTTTAAACGATTTTGTTTATTTAAACAAATTAAATAAAAAACAAACGATCATGTCATCGCCAAGTCAATTTATTCTATTGAATAAATTTGATTTTAAAAAAAATTTTCTAAAACTAGATAAATCAAATGAGACTTTAAACAGCAATAAAAACAATAATAACAATAATAATAATAATGATAATAAAGAGCGTTTATTTTTTAAGATTTTTTTATCAACTTTGTTGAAGTACCATTTGAGCTGGGTGTATACAGTGTTGCCGTCGAACGAGCTCGCACAGGACTCGATGTATTTGCGCAAACAGCAAGCCAATTGGACCAGACTATTGGAAAAAACCAATCCGTACAATCCACTATGGGCCCAATTGAGCGATTTGCACGGCGCTGTCAATCAACCGCTCAAGCTGGTCAGATGTGTGGTGGTTGGCAAGAATCGCGAGCTAGTCGAAAAAATATTGTTCATATGCAGCTATTTTATACGCTGTAGCAACTCAAGCTACTTTGACTTGCAGCAAGAGAATTTCGATTTTGAAAATTTGAAAAATGATGAAGTGCCTATTCGAATTAATTTGCGCGAAATGTCCGAGACAAAGTTTGACCCGATAGCACATTTGACCAGTGTGCTAAACTCGTCGGCCATTTCGTCTTCGTCCGGGAGCCGATCGGCCTCGCTTGGCTCGGTGTCTGCGTCGCCCTTTGGCAACAATTTGTCGCCAGTGTACAAAAATGACAAGGAATCGACTGCCAATGCCTACGAACTGCCTCTTATCGGCTACAAACTAAAGCAAAATGCGTCCAGATCGACCCGAATGCAGGACAATTTTGGCTACTCGTTGCTAGCCTCCTATTGCGATGAATTTGTTTTCGAATTTGTCCTGCATGGTACTAGTGACTGCTCATTTTTAGACACGCTACATCAAAAACTCGTTTTTAGTAAATATAACTCTATACTTGATTGTCCCATTAGTGAATCATTGTACATAGTCATTGACACTGATCAATTGTGAGTTTTTTGTTTTTTTTTTGGCTTTTTACAAAATAACAAAGTTTAAAAAAATAAAAATTTTTATAGCAGCAGCTTGAGGAATTTAGAAAAAAAAATATAAAAAAAAATTAGAAAAATTGGAGGGTGAAATTGAGATCAATTTTTTGCAGTTAGTTTGATTGTATTCTAGAAAAATTAAATTTTTGTAAATTTTAACAATTTTAAAAAAAAGTTGTTTAAATTTAAATATTCATTAATTGGCTCAACAAAAGATACTTTTATTAATTGCTTTCAACTTCCTCAACATCACCTAAATAAGCTTGTTGAGGTTTAGTAAATTTTAGTACATCAGAATAGAATAAAATTTCTAAAATTCTTTTCGTTATTTTTCTATATTATAAAAAACAGCAGTTCAGTAAATTAAAAAAAAATAAGTCTAGATTAACACTCAAAAACCGGAGGGGTCTTTTGAACCCCTTTTGTAACTTCCTTTATTTGTTTTTTATTCAATTAAATTTAATCATTTTTTATAATTTTTTTGGCTCAATCAGATCTTAAATCAAAAAAATTATAAAATTATTTTATTTCATGATATAAAATGATTTTATTTTCATTGAAAAAAAAGTATAAATAAGATTCAAATAAAAGGATCAAAAAATTCATCCGGTCTTTGAGTGTTAAAAACAGATATGAAATGTTTTTAACAAATAAGTGTTCATTGGCAAAAGCAAACAGAGTTGTGGGACAAATTTAAAAATGTATTAAATAGTCATGATACCAGTATTATTAAAAATTAACTTGATGAGCTTAGTTGGTACACTGGAGTTGTTAATCGTTAGAATCAATTAACAAATGAAGTAATAGAAACATAAGCAATTGATCTACTTTAAAACAAATTAGATAAAATTTTTTTGTTACCAGAAAAATTGTCTAAAAAAAGAAATAAACCAAAATTTAAAAGTTCACCAATTCTTTTAAGCAACTCGATTAAAATTCTCTAAACTATGTTTATCTCTTTTAAATAAGCACACATTTGCCGATAAAAGCAAAGCCTAAAAACTTTTTTATTCAAATGATAAATCTTCTTGCTTAATAAACCGTTAGGCTTAATGTGGTTTTGTATGTTGCACCATGTTGCATTTACAAAAATAGTTTTTAACCTTTAAAAAAAATGCTTTTTGTATAATAATAATAATAGCTAATATTCTACAGTCAATTGAGTTTAACTAAATTAACAAGCAAGACAACTAAAGTAGACTTTTCTTTATTTAGTTTATTTCTACCGACAATATTGAATTGGTTGATCTTATTTTTTGAATGTTACCGTAACACAATAAAATTGATAATTATGCTTATTTTTTTTTTCTTTTATTTTTCACATATATTAATTTAGAAAATCTAGTTTTCAATTTAGCTTATTAATATTTAGTTAGTTAATTAGTTTGTTAGTTAGTTAGTTAGCGTGTTTTTGTTTAATTTTGTTCTGTTTGTTTAAATAGCTGTAAAAAAATTTAATTCAAAAACAAAAAATTTGGACATAAATACTTTTTGATTTTCAATTTTTTTAATTTTTTCTTTCGTCAAAATAAATTTTGTTATTTTAAAAAA
Source organism: Brachionus koreanus (assembly GCA_016987375.1). Classification (NCBI taxonomy): domain Eukaryota; kingdom Metazoa; phylum Rotifera; class Eurotatoria; order Ploima; family Brachionidae; genus Brachionus; species Brachionus koreanus. The sequence goes on from PJRA01000034.1 coordinate 336,331, forward strand.
TAAAACAAAAAAAAACGCGATTAAATTAATTTTTTTTTTCAAGTGAAGTCAAAGTTTACTCCAGCGAATCGTCCAAGCCTGTTTTAGTAGATAAACCGATTGGTTTAGTTGATGAATTGGTTCAGTCAGTTCTTAGTATGTCTGAATTATTTCAAAATAGTGAATTTGTAAGAAAATAATGATGACGCTAAAATGAAATTGTCTAGACCAAATTTTTTCTTAAAGGTATTGCTTCATTTGGAAGACAAACTGCAGGAATTGTACACAAAGTCAGAGACTATGAACCAAATTAAATCTCAAAGCAAAGAAATAAGCGATGAAAAGCTCATGCAACTGATCGAGTAAGACAAATAATGTGACTTTTCATGAAAATAAAAATCTAAAATTTCTTCTTTTTTTTAGCATTAAGGATGCAAACGATTTGGAATTTTTGAGACAAATTCAATCGGCAATTACCATACCTAGCATGTTTTAACCGAATATTAAAAAATGCAAAACCTCTTGTTCGAATTATAATTATGTGTTGTCAAATTCTGATTATTATAATTATTATTATTATTATTATTCTAAATATTTTTTTTATGTACAAAATCCGGTGATTATTTTATTGTCCTCACTCGTAATACACATTAAAAATAAAATTTCAATCAGGTTTAAAGCTTTTTGAAGATGCTCAATCCAATCTTTTTTTTCTAAGACTGCCTCAAAGAGGGACTCGTTTTATAATTGAGAATATATGATTTTTTTGTTCACTTTACGTTTAAGCCATGCTCCTTCTATTTCTTTTTTGTCTCGACTATCTTAATTATTTATGTTGAATATGATTGTTTTGTAAGAAGTGGCATTGCTCAAAATGTTGACTTGTCTTTAATAATCCGTTCATTTTTCTCGCAGGGATAATTAATTTCAAGAATTAATTAGTACTTTCTAACTTTTTTTTTCAAAAAAAAATAAAAACAAAATTTATTAAATAATTTTATTATATTTTTTATATTTAATAAAGCATATTCATAAGAATTTTGTTTTTTTATTTTAATTTTTGAACATAAAATTAAAATTGTGAATTGTCGAAGCTCAATTCGATGAATTCGATGATCAATTCTTGGATCTAATTTATTTTAAGAATTTTAAATTCTTTTCAAGAGTCATATAATTTTGCATTTTCTATAAGGTTGGTTGGTTATTTTTGATTTTAGAAACATTGTAATTCTAAAACTTAAAGTCATATTATTTATTTTAAAATAAACAGAATTGAGTGCCCTTCAAAATGATATGTCTTACTCTTTGTTTATTTAATTCAAAGATATTTTCATAAAATTAAAAATTTAAATAAAAAATTTGCTACTGTTATGTCATTAATGGAAAATAGGTAGTCAATCAACAACAGTAATCAATTATCAAATGACCTTTACATAACACAATTGACGATATCTCGTCACCATAATTCGATTTTTCATCATGATTAGACAAATTTAGATATTTAACAATGCATTGAAATTTGAAGAAAACTACTTGAAAAAAAACCCTCTAGATGAACGATTTTTCAGATGGATCATTATTTTTTGATGTGAAGTGGATCTATTTTTGAAATTATGATAACAGAAATAAATGGTTGCATAAATCTCAACCAGTTCAGACACTCATGTTGATAAAAAGACAATATTGAATGTTTGGTTTAATTTCCAAGTGTTAACATACTTTGAGCTGGTTGCAGAAGGTCATGCTATAAATTCAGAAGTTTATCAGAACTGTACAGTTAGAACGAATGTGGTTTATTTAGAGAGGAATTGAACTACTCGCTGAACAATGACTAAAGACTATTTAGAGCATAATGGTTTATGTTTTGATGAATACTAAAATACAACTAAAATAATTTTTTTTTAAATTGATAAATTAAAGAGCAATGAACTCATCTTAATATAAGATTTTTGATTTTTAAATAGTAATAAAATTGAAAAATTCTAAATCTCTTTAAATTTATAATTTTTATTGTAAACAAAAACATAAATATTATTTAAGTAGCTAAAAGAGTAATATAAAGAAGCTAAAGAAAGAAGCTAAAAATACAAAAAAAAATTTTTATTAATTTTTGAGAACAATCATCAACATTTAGTCAAATATTTCAATAAAATTATTGATTAAAAAAGACTTATTTTAATCGATTGATTCCAGCTCTGATGCTCTAAGATATTTTGAAAATAAAATTAATTAAATTTCGAGAATTCTCTAAAGTAATAAATAAAGTTACCTTGACTCCAGTCGGTTTTTTTTAGCTTTTTTTATATTTGAATGTGATATTTTGAAGTGAAAATGAGTGACTAAAATTAAAAAATTTATTTTTTATTAAATTAAATTTTATCATAAACTTTATCAAGAGAAAGTAAAATAAGTAAAAAGATATAGATCTTTTAATTGCATTGATTATATAAATACAAAAATAAAATAAAATTCATTTTTTTTCAATTTTTATTTCATGCAAATATCTTTAAAAAATTGATTTCATTTAAAATTTTTCGTTTAAATAGTCAAAATTAGAAAATTATATTGAAGAAAAAAGCTATTAATGTTGATAAAACTAATATTAAAAATCCAGCTTTCATTTGAATTGATAAATTTGAAGCATTGCAACCGTCAGTATTACAACATTTAGTTCCACCACCAGTTCCAATAAATGATCCCGTATTTACCTCCGTACATGTTTCCTGACAAGATTTGGTCGCTGTTCCAATTCCAAGAGCTGATGCATAAACAGTCTTTTTTAATCAATAAGAATTTAAAAGATTTAAATTTAATTTATAAATGATTACCTTGCAAAAATTTTCTGTTGCGCTACAGTTTTTAAGAGTTCCTATAACTGAACCACTGCATTTATCACATACGTAGCACTCTAGAGCTTCTGAATTTAAAACAAAGCAACCTAAAAATTAAAATATATTAAGATAGACGCTTAGCATACTGATTTAAATGTTACTTAAAATTATTGCTGAAATTGAAAAAATGGCTAGATATTTCATTCTCGTAATTTTTCTTTATAAAAAAAATCAAATCGATTGAACAGCTCTATTTATATGCCATTCTATTACCATTGTTACCAAGGACTATTTTGCCTTGTAAATTTGATTTTAAGGAAATTACTTAATAAAACAATTATTGCTTCTATTTAATAATTTAAAAGTTGTCATAAGTCAAATCAAATAAAATTATTGATTTTTAAGTCTCAGAATTTTAATTTTCTTAGATTCAAATCCAGTCATGTTATCAAGACAACCAATTTTTCCATTAGCTAAATAACCACAGTTTATTTTCTATTATAGTAACACTCTAGAATCGATTTTTAATACATTTAAAAAAATTCACTTTTTTTTTAAGCAAATTATAGTTTTACTTTAAAGTTAGAAATATTTTTTTTTTGTTAGAAAATTTTCTCACTTTAATTTTTCATTTGTAAATTTTTGTCAATAAAAAATAAAATCAAACTCAAATTCATTTTAACTAAACGTTTTAAATAAAAAAAAAATATCCAAATAAAATAATTTTTTCTAATCATGATAATCTGATAATATATGTGGCTAAATTTTTAAAAATATTAGTTTGACATCCAAAATAAATTTTTAAACTCAAAAGAAAAGTCGAATCAATTTGATCCTGATTTATACCATTTATATGATGTTTAATTTTATAGTATTTTCTACACAACTCTTTAATTTTTAATTTTTGGTCAATTGGTAAAACAATAAACCTATTTGAGAGTGAAAGTTTTTGAATTTCATATACTAAAATCGAAAGAAACTAAGAAACCAGAGCTTGTAAATTAAAGTAATAAATAGAAAATAATCAATATATGATTTTTTTAAATTTGAGATAAAAAATAATTTTTGTTACTAATCCTTAATTTTGAATAAAATTATAATCTCCAACTTGTAAAAATAAAATCACAATCGTTTAATTGGTTTTGTGAAATTTAGTACAATAGAACAGAACAAATAGTTAAAAAGTCTTATAACTATACTTTTAAAAGTCAAAAGCAAGTTCTGTAAATACAAAATGGTGCAACATTCAAAGT
>PJRA01000303.1:2863-44105 GCA_016987375.1 Brachionus koreanus
AGCTAATTTTTAGTAGTTTATAAATAAATATATAAATGATCCCCTGATCATTTGCATGATCGGGCAAGTTAACTTAACTTTTGTCCATTTACTTATGCATCACCCGTTATCTGATATATTTTAAACATTTGACGACATTTTGACCATTGCTGACTTCTCTTTATTAGTATTAAATTTTATCTTTTTCTATAATATGTAGCTAACGAAAAACAGAATTATTTATGTATCCAAGACCAGTGAATCGCCTAATAAATTCAGCTTTTGGCAAAATTTGGTTACATTTTAAAAATGTACAGATCTTTTTTAATGGTTTCGTACATTGTTTACTAGCGACTTATCGAAAATTCAACTTTTAGAAATAATTATTTTTAATTTAAAGCTAGGATCAGTCTGATTTTAGATTTTGAAAAAAATTGTGGAAATGTTTTGTCAACCTTTATAGAAAATTAAACTTATCTTTTGTGTCATTTTCTTTCTACATTCGTTAAAGTTTTGAATAAAAATTTAGACGAATTTATTTTTTCAAATGTTTATTTAGGAAAAATAAAATAATTAAATATTTCCTTAAAGATTTATTATAGAAAATTTAATTTTAGATAAAATTAATCTCTCTTTCTCTCTTCGAAATAAAAAAATTTAAATTACATTTCACAAGTATCGAGATCTATGCGATCCGAAGACGACTTTGAATGATTATGAACTTATTTTATAGGTGAGGTATTCACATTGTCGCAACACTCCTTCGCGAGTGAAACCACTCAAGCTCAGATTGAAAGTGTTTTTGGGTCAAAATCGACGACACAAAATTTTTTTACTGGACTTATTGTATGTGATTTTGTAGATCTTGAGGAGATCTATCTAAAAATATCATTTTTATCTAATTTGGACGTTTCTTGCGGTTTTTGTTGGGTCTCTAAGTTTACTTTTCGAGGAACGGATACTTTGGTGGAGTTTTACAGAGTAATTTTGTAAACAAATTAGTAAAATTGAATATCAATAGATATGTCTTGATAAGATCAACAAAAAAATATGGTTTTTGTCATGATCAAAAGTCAGTGACACGTAATTAAGCAAAAAAGATGCTATTTTTTCAGTCAAAATTTTCATGTGAATTTTTATAGAAACGAAAGGTCAGAAAACATATCAAAATTAAAAAATAAGCTTTAAAATCATTTTTTTTCATTTTAATTAAGATTTAGTTTAGATCAGCATGGATAAAATATTTTGAAAATTTGAAATCAAAAATTTTTATCAAAATAAAAAACTATATTTAATTAAACCTTTCTTAAATATGAATGATAATATTGTAAAATTATTTTAAAAAATAAATCTCAGACTAGCTTTTATAATAAAAGTTTAGATCAAAACAAACATAAGGAAAAATAAATAATGATAATATAACATAAAATACATAAATCGAGTAAAAAAATGTGTTAAAATTTAATAAATGGACTTAAATAGAATTCAAAATATTTTGATTAAATAATCATGTAAAATTTGTCAATTTCATTTATACATAATCGATATAAAAGCTCCGATTCAGTGCTCGAGACTTTTAAATGTTACATCTTTAAATATAATACATCTATAATTATAAATCTTAGTAAAAAAAATTGGGAAAAAATGCATTACAAATGAAATAGAATAGAATAACATGTCCAGATAGTTGACAGCATGGGAAAAATTACCAACAGCTATTGTATCTCTTGAATCGTTAGTAGGCACAGATCTCTGACTCTGTGGACCATTTTTGTTGCTCCTTCTTTTGACTTTGTAGACCGGATAAAAAATGATGCAATTTTTTATTTATACCTATTGTTTGATTTTATCTTAGATTATTTAATTTTTTTTTATTAATTAAAATTTAAGAAAAATTTTTATTTTTAATTTTTTAAAAATTAGTTTCTAAAACATTTCTAAATTTGATTCCAAATTTTCAATAGCTCTTATTAATCATTAGAATGAAAAAAATTATGTTAGTCAAATTAGAAAAAACAATTTCTAATAGCTTAGTAAAATAAATTTTGTTCCGTAATTATTCAACCGATAAAATTAGTCAATTTTTTTATTTATTTGATCGAATCTCTTTTATAGGATTGTTTTATAATATAGAAAAAATAAATATTTTTGAAAGAATTATCAAAATTACGCAAAATTTAAATTTTAATTTTTTTTGGGGGGTTTTATAATATTAAATGGGATTTGTCCCAAAAAGAGTTGCGACAGCATATTTTAAATGCATAGAGTTTAAATAGCTTTAAGGCAAAACTGGATGCTTGGATGAGAGAAATTTTTTTTTTGAAATAACAATCCTTTTTCAAAAGTTTTAAATAAAAAGCTTTTAAAAAAACTGCAAAAAAATGAAATTTAAAACAATATAAAAATTTAAAAAATATTCTGATCAAATTTGAAATTCAAAGATTGATCAAAAATTATTGATTACTTTCCATTCAAAATATTCAATTTTAATTTTCAACATATCCCTAAAATTTAGGAAATTTTTTAAATTCAAATAAATATTAATTTCAAAACCAAATATATGTGAACTTAATTGAAAGGTTTTGAATGATTTTCAAATCTTAAATGAAAATTGATAAACTTTCAGTTAAATAAAGCTAAAAGCTTTGAAAAACCGCCTTAAAATCTTTTAAGCATTTTGCTTAGCCAATTCCACAACAACCCAGACGGATCATTTATTTACTCAAAATAAGAAATGCAATGTCAAACTTCATACAAAATTTGCAATGCAAAGAGTAAAAAATCTTATAACTTTTGCTCTAATAAACAAAGATTTGCTCTGTAGATGAAACATAGTGAAACAACGATTGTTTAATTTAATGAACAAATCTTTGACTATTAGAACAAAGTTGATAAAATTTTCTTCCTTTTGAATTGGAAATTTTGTATGAAATTTCACAATGTCAATAAAATTTTTTTTATGGAATTAAATAAATTTAATAAGACTATAAATCCTATTCTATAGTTTATGAAATTAAATTGTTTTTTTTTTTTTTTAAAAATACTACTAAAACTGAGTTTATTTCTAAAACAAAATGATATAATTAACAATTACTGCGATATTAAGTTAATTCTGAAAAAAAAAGCTCTTATCACCTTTTTTTTAAATAAATAAATTCAGGAATTCCGAAGGGGAATTTGCCTATCGCAAATTAGTTTTCTCACATTTCGACTTTAAAAAATTTTGAAATTTCAAATTTTTAAATAAAGGCTTCAAACTATGCTTTATTTATTGAGACATTTAAATCTTATTAAACGCTTTTTATAAAATTTTATTTATAAAGTGTTAATGTTTTTATTTTGCTAATAATTATTTAGATTATTTTACGAGTTTTAATGCCTGCTGTTTTTAATCTTACCTTTTAAATTTACAAAATCATTCACTGCTTTTCGATAAATAGTATTTTTAAAATTTTGTTAAATTCTTTATTACTTTATCATGATTTAGTTGAAATAATCTCAAATCAAAATATACAACACCACGTTGAATAATCATATCTTTAATTTTTTTTTTTTAAGATAAAATTTTAGTTTAATATACTCTTAAAATAAAATTATGATGTCAAACAAATTAAAATGATAAGATTTTTTAGCCATTCGTTTAAATACCTTATAAATAAAACGAATTAGTCTGTTTATTTTTTGTCATTATGAACAAATACAAATTAGATAGAAATAAATTATTCTAAAAACTCTGAATGTCAGCCACAAATCGTACCAATAAGTCAGCCTCAGGCCTTGTGTCAAGTAAAGATTTGATTTACACAAATCTTTCAGAGACCTTTAAATACGAACTAAATCAACAAGACTCTGATCAAAAGAAAACAATTCGAATAAAACCAAAGTTAAAGGATAAACGAAAAAAAAACCTAGCCAACACATCTGAGGATGAAGAAAACACATTTCAAAATAAAACTGTCAATTTAAAAGATAAGAGATTATTTTATAATAAAAAAATAAGCAGCCTGAATCATGACGAAAGCGAAAATAACTTAAGAGATTCCAAATTTAACTTTTCCGACGACAGCAATCCGTTTATTGTGAAGTCGGTGCCAATACGAACCAGAAAAATTTCTCATACACACGACGACGATGACTACGAAAATTTTGATGCTCATTCAAGCACCAAAAAAAGCTTTGACTTCAAGACAAAAATTTACTCATTTGATCAATACCAAGAGCGATACCTTGAAAATAAATACTATGCAATATTGCAAAAGGATCAGAGCAAATTTTTGATTACGTCTTGCCCAAAAGACGCTCTTGTTCGCTGTAATATCCGAGTAGAGAAGCGAATGTACTCGGAATATTTTTTGTACTTGGAATCTGACCAGTATGATCCAAACGAACCAATTTGTTTCACCAAACACAAAAAATCTGTCATCAGCTCAGCATATTCGTTCAAAACAACAGATTTTAGTAGATACAATGAAATTGTTAAGCTGGGTGAGCTTCACTCTAATTTGAAACGAAGTAATTATGATCTTATTGGATGGTACGAGGACAAACAAGATGAAAGTGATAATGATCATTCATATGACGAAGAAAAAACAGTCGATGATTCGAGTGAAACTAGAAAAAGGCATAAAAAATATTTTGAATTAAATTTTTCTAACAAGTTGATTGGAAACCTAAAGCCAAAAGATGTAAATGTTGTACTAAATTTATTTAGAGAAAATTTGGCCTCGTTAAGATCAAACAAAGGATATAAAAAAAAAATTCTAGTTTCCAAACATCCAGAATATGATCCTAGTACAAAAACGTTTACAATGGATTTTAAAGACAGAGCCCAATTGCCATCAACAAATAATGTACAATTAAAAAACAAAAACGATCCATATGGAAATGTTGTATTACAAATTGGAAAGATAAAAGAAAAAACCTACACTTTAGACTTCACTTATCCATTTAGCATTTTTTCTGCATTTGGTTTTGCAGTATCTTGTTTAACTCATAATTAGAAATTTTCTCATAAATAAATAAGTGCTTTATAAACGTAATAGTTTATTCATAAAACTTTTAACAAGCAAGGCGAAAAAAGAACTCATTTTAGGAGAAATAAAGCAGCTTGTTTATACTCAAAGTAACCCCAGCAGACCTATTGCATTAATGATTAGAAATTTACTCACTAAGGAATTTAACTAAAGCCATCAAGAACCAAAATATATTTTGTGTAAAAAAAAACTTATAATGAAAACATAGGGGTTCAAACGAAGGCTGTTGCCATTCGGACGATCTCTGTTTTTTTTTTCGAAAATTATTTTATTAAAAAATAATGCTTTCTTAATATATGTTCATTCTTTATTTTTTCAATTAGAGACTAGTGATTATTAATTAAAATAGCCTAAATTTTATTTGTAATTTTAGTGCTAAAATAAATTAAAATACCACAAAATGATTTTGAGTGTACTACACATGTGCTAAAAAAATTTCTTATACTTAAAAAATTTTATTCTTTTAGTTTGTAAAATCAATCGGGCAATCATTTAATAAATAAAAGAACCGTCTTTTTAAAAAACAGTTATATCGATTCTTAGCATTTTTTTATCATTTTAAAATGTTGTTGCTTGCAGTTTTTAGCAGTAAATATGTTTATAACAGCATATAACTGATCCAGTGTAATAAATAAATTTTTAAAATGAAAAAAATTTTGTTTTATTTTTTTTTCAATAAAAAATTCTTGGGTGATAAAAGAATTTAAAATAAAAAAAAACATTTAAAGAAAAGTAAATTTTGAAAAGTTTTCAAAATTATCAGTGATAATTTATATTTGTAATTCAGTTTTTTAAAGGATTTAAAATAGGATGTGGCTAGATTTAAGATTTAGATTCAGAATATTCTTAATTTTAATTCATTATTTTAACTATAGGTTTTATTTGTTTTTTTTTTTTAATTAATAAAAATTTCAGTCTCGTACACATTAATTTGAAGAATAAAAATAATATTATTCAAAAGAAACTAGTTAACAGATATTAAATTAAAAGGGATATAAAAAATTTGCTTCATCTGTTTTTCAACCCAAATAATGTTTGGTTATTCAATTGACAAGCATATCGTACTTCTATTTTCTTTTATATTAACAACAACTAACTTTTTAATCAACTTACAGTATTTTAAAAATAATAAAAATTAACTTAAGATTATTTTTGAACTGATAATTTCTATGAATGAAGCAAAGAATAAATTCGAAAAATCAAACTCAGAAAAAAAACTAAGTTGATCGTAGAACATTCCTTTTATTATTTTATTGTTTGAAGATTTTTTTGTCTGATCAATATGATGATGATGATGATGATGATGATGACGATTTTTATAATTTGCTATTTTTAAACAAATGCTTTTTGATTTATAAGTTTTACCATTTCCAAAAACTGAATAATTTATTTTCTAATCTTGCAAAAAAGAAGAACTAATTAAAAGAAAATCAATGGACTATAATTCATGTTCACACTTGTTAAATACTTAAAAGATAAATTAATTTTTCTTTATAAATTAATTGTAATTAGGACAAATATAAAGCTTATTGCTTTACTTTGTTATCTATGCATCTGATCAAAATAATTAAATAAAACCTTATCGATTCTAAAATCTAAATTTATTTTTCAAAAAGATTTTAATAGAAACTCGAAAGTATTTAGTCTAAGATAATCTCTATTTAATAATGGCCGATTATTTTAAAACCCCCAGATATTATTACTATAAAATGAAATCATCAAAATACTATTTATCGATCCTAAATCGATAATCAATCAATAGAGTTGACTTCGTTTACTTTATTTTAATTGAATTTTTGGAATAGTAGTTTCTAAGTGTATTGAAAATTTTTAGTTATTGTTTTTTTTTTCCTAATTTAAAACTTTTTATTAGCCTCTTTTAAATATATTTTCAAGTTATTTTCAAATCATTATCAATAACTTTAAGAAATTTCTAAAATTTAGTATTCTAAGAGTTCAAAGTTTTAATTTCTAATTTAAAATATTGTAACATAAAAGTATATAAAGCAAAAACTTATTAAAATTTTATATTGTTATTTAAAATTTTTACAATGCAGCGACATAGCCAGGGGCATTTGAAAGCTACTTATAATTAATAAGTAGAATTTTCTGTTCAATTTAAATTCAATATTAAAAAATTTTTCGTCACCTATTTTGATTTTTTCTTCTTAAAATTGATAAAAACAAAATATATTTCAAAAATGTTTACTTTTATTATATAATTTTTTTTTTCAAAAAGGTTAAGGAAAGATACGAATGTTAGAGTCAGTTTCTTACAGACCAAAATTAAAAGAGGTTGAAAAATTTAATGTTTAGAATAAATTGTTAAAATAATTAAATTTCAGATAAAAAAATGATAATTAACCAGTATTTTAAAGAATTAACAATAGTGATTATAATTCAAGAAAATTATTTTTTCGAAATGCAATAGAGCTTTTGTTAATAAAATCGATTTTTTTTTTAGTTTTGTGGTCAATTTTTCAGAACTAATTTAAATTAGCGAAAACAATTTTACTGGAACAAAGGACAAAACCCATATTTTAAATTCAAATCCATTGTTAAAAACAATTGAGCTAATCCGTTTTAAGAGCTCAAAATATCTGCAATTTGTAATGATTTTTAGTTTATGCTTTGTCACTAAATCCGCAATAAACCGAGTCAACCAAAACTAATTTGCTTTCCGCATTTATTTTTGTTCTTTTATGAGAATTGCTTTTGCTACAGTTGATCGCTATAGCATATTGAAACAATAAATAAAAAATAAAACAAGAAAAAAAAAACAAACAACTCAAAGTCCATTAAAAGTCTGGATGTTTATTTTTACTCATAAAAAGAAATTCATTGATTAGGATAAATTGTACAATTAGGTATCCAGCTAGCAAACATACAGTAGTTTTTGACACGTTCATCAGTAGAAAATAATGTTTTATTACTCAATAATTTTTTGTAATTTTAACTATTCATTAAAATTTATTAATTAAAAATAAAAAACTGGAAAAAAAAAATTAGCTGAATCATTCATATGATTCAATCAAGATTTAGTCATCAAATTACTTCTCTCTTTTTACTTAGGTTATTTTCAGCTCTCAACTTAATTACTGAAAATTTAAGTTCAAAATGAAAATTATGAAAAACTTTAGAGAATACTTTTTATTGTTGTATTGTGACATCGTTAGTTTAATCAACTGATTTTTATCAAAAATGACTGACAAGAGTGAATTATAAGAGAGAGTAAAATAAAGAAACCAGATTTTTGTTATAAGCTAGAATACAAATTGACAACAATTTATTTGACACTATTTGTTTTTATAATCAGTCAATTTGTTAATAAAAATCAGATTCTGTTTTAATGTTTTTTTTTTAATTTTTTGTTGTTTAATTGAACTTTTTTTTATAGTAACTGGATTAGCAAAAGTAAATAGACCTTAAGTTTATTTAAACGAAATTTAAATAAATAAATTTTTGTTTATTTTTTCATAAAATTTAAATAATAAGTATTTAAAAAAATCAAAATTTTTTAATTGATTTTTTTATGAAATGAAACAAATAGTATCTGAAGCAAAAATAAGAGGAGAATTACTCAAAAAAATCGATTTATTTTAGAAAAAAATTTGGAACTATTTTTAATAAATTAAATTCTGGTTATTGATTTTTATTGCAAAAGTAGACTTTTGTAAATAATGGTTTGCACTTGTACAAATCAAATATTTGCTTGAATAAAGCAGCATATTTTTCGGATTAGAAAAGTGTCCGTTTTGAGGCATCATGTGACTCGCATATTTAAATTTACTTAAGTATTCAAAAAGCTAATCGTGGCTAGAGTGAATATTTCAATATTAGAAAAATTTAATATTAGAATCAAAAGATAAAGAGTTCAAGTGTTTAGTGAACATTGAAAACAACTAGATGTAAATATTGAATTCCATTCAATTCCATTTTAGTAAACAATCTGTTACATAATCGTATTAAAAAGATAAATATTCTAAAATTACCTAATTTGTGCGATTTAATTGTATCGGTGAAATTTTCTCATTTTTTAAAGCGTGTTAGTTTTGATGCTTCTTGTTCATTATTACGAAATAGTTTCTATTCGCTATGTGACACGATTTGATTGATCGGTTAACACATGGTACTTGACAAAGCTGATACATAATTCTTGCATCATCACCTTATAATTTTCAATATTTATGAAAAATTCTTCTTTCTAAATTTATTTACTTAATTTTAAAATGTCTTTAGAATCAAATAGAATGATACGAAAGATAAGAAATATCCTAAATCCAAAAGAGAACACACAAGCAACGATTTACGATATCCAGGCAGCCAATTTAGCCAATTCAAAAAATGGACCGGGCTCACCAGTCAGCTTTATCAAAAAAAGTAAGTCTTAATTTAATTAAAAATTAAAATTATTTTTTTAAAAACATGTTTTTTGTCTTATCAATACGATAATTAAACAATTTTCAAAAAGATTATCACTAAATTTTATTAATAAAAAAAGAGTGTTATTTTATTAAATGTTTTAAATTATTTTATTATTTTTTCAACATAGTTAATAAGTAATATGTATGTTGATGAAAAAAATTTTTGATCTAAAATTCAAATATATGTTTTTTTTTTCAAGAAAAAAAAATCGAAAACTAAATATTAGTAAATTTTCTCATTTTTTATCTGTAAGTAAGGTTCTTAGTTTATTCATTCTTAGACCATATTATGTTAACAAGAGTAATACTAAATAAAGTAAATAAATAGAACTAATAAATTTTTGTACAACTTTTCAGATCTATTGACAATTAAATTAAAAAGACAAAATACCTAAAAGTTGAGGACTTAAATAATTTTTTTCCTTAAAATTTTTGTTTAAATTTTAAATAAATATTAATTTTATTTCAATTAAGTATTTTTGTAATTTGATTGTCAATAGATGAGAATTATTTATAGCTGAAGCTTAAAATAATTCAAATTTGAATATGACTTAGGTTAAAATTATTAACGTAATTATTTGAATTGATTGACATGTCTCTAAAATCGAGTATTCTATTTTAGTGACATGTTATTCAAAATTGAGCAATTATTTTATGAAATGCTGTTAAAAATGGAAAGTTAAGTTTGATAAAAATCTAAATTACATTAAAGTTAGAAGTTTTTTTCAAAAAAAAATTTTTTTATTCATTTTTAAGACATGTCATAAAAGTTGAATTCTGTTTTTTTTTTTAATCAGTATTCATTTTTTACTGATATGTCATCATTTCACTTAGTAACATGTCATTCAATTCGGATACTTACGATTGCTGAAAAAAATTATTAAATTTTGATCTTAAGCTTTGAGTTACTCAAAGTATTTGGATTTAGATCCAAGCTACTAAAACAAAAATCTAAAATTTTTAAAAGCAGTTTTTTAGTTATTTTTCTAGTATTTATCTAATGATTTTGTTTAAATAGAAAAAAAATGAATGAAAATAAAATACTAATTAATTTTAATAAATTTTGAAAAATTTTTTTGTACAGAATTTATCATTTATTTGTATGGAAATATTTTTATAATATTTTTTTCCTAACATTAAAAGAAATCCGCTCAACAAAGTCTTGGGTAAAGCTTCCAAAGAACGGAAACAAAGTGTTCCAGGAAAACGATGGGTCCTACGAGTCAGTGTCTTCAATGGAGCCAGCTAGTAACGAATTCGAAAGCTATACTCGTGTGAATAAAAACGAAAACATGCAGCTAAAAATACCCAAATCTCCACTAGTTCTAAAGCATTCCACTTTAAACTCAAAATTAAATGAAACTGATCTACCAAATGATTTGAATTCCAAAATTTTTGACAAACTAAGCAAGTCATCTATAGAAAATCCGGCAAACATTCCAATACTATGCACCTACTCGTTTAATATAAACGATCCAAAATGGGTTCAGTTGACCAGCAAATTTAATCTGTGTGGTCTTAATGTGCGCTTGATTGAGCTTCAAAAAGGAGTGCCTGTAAACGCAATCTTTTACTTGTCCAATTTGGACTTGATTTATGTGAAAACAGCAGATGATTTGGAAGGCTATGTGCCCCGCAACTGCTGTAGGCCAATCATTTCTAGCAATGAGTTGAGCATGCGTAAAAGCCAAGCTAGCACAAAGCCATTAGTTGGTTTTCGACCAGTGAAAAGCATCAGCAGTGACACCGACACCTTAAACACAAATTCAAACAATTATTCGGACGAGAAATCAACCGCAAACGATTCGATTAAATACCACTCACTATCAATCGAATCGGAATATGATGATTTAATAGAAAATATTGACGAATCTAAACCGAAATTAAGCAATAATTATCTAGCTGGCTATGACCAAAGTCAATTTTCGGTACTCAATCCAGACTTTTCTTTGTGCAAATATCGAGATTCCGGGTATCGAAGTGAAATTGAAAATAACATGACTAATTTTTCCACCAATTTCAAAATTCTTGATGATAGTCAAGAAAAATTGGACAAGTCTTCCAAATGCTTATTGTCCATGCAAAGCAGAAGTCGACTGCCTATATCCATTCGAAGCAATCTCAATCTAACTTTAATGGACGAGAATGGGCAGCCCGAAAGTCAAGACTCATTTTGCAACGTGCCTTGCAAAGGAGTTTTCTACAACAACAGCAATCTGCGCATGTCTGCCAGGCAACCGCGTTATAAAAAGAACGAATTCAAGCGCAACAACATTCGCCGATCGCTTGACTCCTACTTAACCGGTAATCCAAATGATCCATCTAGAATTCAGTCTTTCTATGCCGTTTCAATTGATCTAGATGAAGATAAAGAAAAATCAAATAATTTGAACATAAATTCTCATGATTTGATGTACTATCCGGACCTTGATTTGAATAAAATTGAGCTAGATTCGCTCAACGACTTGGACAAGGAGCATGAAAAGATTTGGACCATTGTTCTAAAGCATGAGGCTAGAAATTTTCAAGAGATTTCGGTGAGTCCAGGCATGTTGGTCTCGGTTATACGAGATTTCAGTGATATGCTATATGTTAAATTGCTTGGATATGAAAATTCTAGCCTTAATTTATCACAACAGTATGGTATTATACCGAAAAGTTGTGCCGTTGACTTACAGGAAATAATTTATACAAGTAAAAAAAATTCGAATGCTCGATTTGAGCAAAATAGAAGAAAATCTCAAATAACTGCTTTGTAAAGTTGATTTTTAGATTTGATTCTACTTTTATTCATATTAAATTTATTATGTAATTGTTTATTGATATAACTGAATTAGGCAATAATTGTAAATTTTTTTTTCTTTAATTTGTAATTTATTATTTTTATTAATGTTAGATATTAATTAAGTTAAATTAAATGAAAAAAAAATAGATAAATTGAATGTTAAAATTTTTTTTGAAAAATTTTTATATTTTTACTTAAGATTTTATTTATTTTTAAAATAAAAAATGCTCAGTTTAATTTTTTAATTTAATTTTGTGCTAAATTTTATTAGAAATAATTTAGGATTAATAATTTTCTAAGAAAAAGTAGGTTTGGTTCGAACAATAAACAAAATCGATGTAAAAGAATTCATTGCCTACAACCACTTGATAGATTTTGTGATAAGTTAAAATTATCATCTAAATCAGCTCTATATTTAATAATTTAAAAAATTAATATTCAAAATAAATGAAGATATGTTCTGAAACTACTATCTAGATTAGTTAAGTTCAGTTTATTGAATAAACATAAATAACATAGTAGATGACATATTGTGTTATTTACAGTACTATGTATGTGAATTACTTATTATGTGAATTAATTATTTGATTTAATTTTTAAATTAAATCAAATAATTGAATGAATAAGAAAAATAAAAAAAATTATTTTAACACTAGAAGCACCAAGCATTTTTTCACATTTTTTTAATTTGAAATTATTTTATAATAAAAACTATAACAATTTTATTAAGTAATATTATTTTTAAAGAAAATTTTAAAATCTACATAAATCAAAAAAGATATATTTATTTCAAAAATCCATTCAAAAGATACGAGGATTTAAAAAATTTTAAAACGAGTCATTTTAACTCGTTTGGTGCTTCTAGTGTTAAAGGAAAAAGGGTTTTTAAATGGAAATTATTGTAATAGTATTTTGGGTTGTTTTTTCATCTTTTGCATCTTTTGTTTCACAATTTAAATTATTTTAATTAATAGATTTAAAAATTTCGCACATTAGGAATGTATACTCGAGGGGACAAAAACAGACAAAAACATCGCTTTGTTTTTATGCGCTTGAAACGTGAGCGTTTTTTAAACAAAATAAAATATTTCAATTAAAATGATTTTTGAAAATTGGCAAATTGGGTATGTCTATTTTTCAGCAATTAAATTATCAAATTATTTGTTTTAATATTTAATATTGATTTTAAAATAATGTTTAAAATATTTTTTAACAATATAATAAAATCTTTAAAAAAAAATCGAAAAGAATTATTAAAAAAACATCTATAAACATTATTGATAATGTTGATTTGTTAAAATGTTGAATTTTTTTTATATTAAATTTCATTTTAATTTAATTATTTATGACTTAATTTGTCTAAATTCTTGTCTTCTATACTCTTTTTAAAACAAAAATAAAATTTATCTCGTTTATCGTCTGTTCTTATTTCGTTTAAACGCTCACTTTTAAACAGTGTTTTTTGTGATTTTAAAGTAAAAAATAAGAAATAATTTTTTGAATTATGAATTTGATGTAGTACCAAACATTAAGAAATATCAAAATAAAAAATTCATTTTTTATATTTTTTGATTAAAAAAAATATTAAAATTCACTAATGTCAACCAGTAATGGATCAACATCATCCGGTAATGGGGGAGGTAGCTTCATGAAATGTGAAAGTCCAATTTCCATTTTTAACCAGAATATTTCATCAACTTTTCCTGTTTTCAGTCAAATTCCAGAGATGATAAACAACAATTCAAGTTTTTCTAACTTACGTAGAACATGAAGGTTCAAAAAACAAAAAAACAACAGTTTATTAGTCACTTATTCTTAACACCAGGTTTTTTGACCCCTTTTTGAAAAATTATATGGTCCAAAGGCGTGTCTTTACTTGTGGTGCAGCATAATCAAACGAGAGAATACGGTATTAATTTATGAATTTTTTTATTTGATATTCTCCGACTCTATCTTTTCTTCAGTGTTACTCACTATAGCCTGCCAAAAAATATAAATATTGCATTGTTTTCAGATGATCTTTGCATATGGATTACAAGAACTTCAAAAAAAAATATTGAGCGTCTCCTTCAAGCTACAATAGAGAAAATCGTGGAGTTTAGTAAAAAACAGGTCTTAAAAATGAATAAAACAAAAACCTGCCACGCTACTTTTCTGAAGAGCTGGTATCAGAAGCAACCACGAATAAAATACAAGCTCAATATCAAAATTGAGCAAGAAGAGATGCTACTAGAGGGTATGGGTGAAGTGATCATTAATAATTTTGATGACATTTTAAAAATTTTAGAAAAAATTACAATCTGTAAAATTCATAAGAAACAGGCGAAAATTTAATTTTACCTATCTAAAAACGTTTTATGGTGACATATATATTGACATTTCTTTGATTTGACAATTTTTATTTTGTTTGCTATAAAAGTATATATATTTTTATAATCACTTTTTTTTATTCAATTACAAGAAATCTTAGACTTAAAGATATAAATTTTACAGATTAAGCTGATGAAAATCATTCTATTTCAATATGATGACAAAAATAAATAATAAAATCTTTAAAAAATTGTTTTAGTAATAATAAAAATAACAATTATTTTTACAAATTTAGAAACCATTCTATTTTATTGACTATATTATTTAAATGACAGCAGAACATTTATTTAATATTTTTAATTTTTTCAGGACAAAATAGTGGAATTAAAAATTTTTAATTTTTTTTGGAAAAGACGATGATAAAACTAAATAATCTCCAGCATTTTTAGATTTAGAAGGTCTTCCTCTTTTTTTCTGTTTAAAAGGAGATACATGATTTTCTTGATTATTTGAAATTTCTCGTGAAACTGAGTGGTCAATGGCAAGAATAGACCATGGTGAATTGATTGAATTATTTTCCTCTTTTTTTATTTTGTCTACTAATGGGGCATCTCTGGCATTCGGATTCCATTCTAATTTATTGGCACGACAGGCTATAGCAATCACATGTTTACAAATTTTGTTTTTTTTCCAATAAGGACAAGAGCAAATACTTTTTTTATAATCTTCATTATTAAAACATACAGTCCAAATACTAGTAATTAAACCTATCCACTTATCAAAATCCAAAATATCAGCCTCCTTTATGCTGTTTTCATAGTTTTTTATTAATTCATCATCAAAATTATTTCTTGCTAACCTTCCTGATGGAATGTAATATCTACTACATTCTTCTTTTTTATTTTGTAAGATATCCAAGTTTTTATTTAAGAGCTCCCACTCCCATGCAGAATTCCAATTTTCCATAATTGGCTCAACTGAACTTTTGAAGAGAATAGGACTATTGTGACTTTCTGCTCTTTCAGATGACCATTTTTTTAGAAGTTTAACTGAAACCATGTTTAAAAATTCATTTACTGGAAGTTGTTTTCGAAAAGAATTTTCTTCTTTAACCAAACTATCTATTAATTCTGAAGTGTTGTTTGTCTTTGGGATTTCAGCTGAAAATGATTCATACCAAGAACAATTTTTATCAATAAAATTTTCTTTAAAAAAATTTATAAATAGCTCAACTGAATCAAGTTGATAATTTTTCCATTTATTTAAAGCGCAAGCAGCAACACTTTTAAAATTATGTATCTCTGAATGTGACTGAATGTTAAGTATATCTTCTCGAATCAATTTTCTAATTTTAGTGTCTTTAATTTTGTTCAATTTTAGATCTATTCTCTTTAAGACATAATACCAGTTGGCCACATGTTGAAATTTTTTACCAAATACATTTTCAAAGGCTTCTGCAATTGCTGGATTAATATCTGAAATTAAAGCATTTGGTTCAAAATTCTTTTTTTTTAAAAGCTTTAGTTCAGTTTTGATAGCTTCAAATGTAAAAATAAAATCTTTTTCATGTTGATTCTTACAAATTGTTAATCCAAAAGGATGCAAATTATTCATAAAGTCAATAGTACCAATGATAATTACGGGAAGGTCATGCCACAAAAGTTTATAAGTAACATCAACAAATAAATATTTGGCATTTGAAGCCACATTTACCAGTCTTTTGGTTGTCAAAAATATCCTAAACTCATCAATTACGTTCAGGCCAAATTGAAAAGAAGTTTGCGGAATATATACCTGATCTAAATCATCTGGTAGATTTTTATGTTGAATACAATAGTCTTTTAATTGATTTAGTGTAGTATTTTTTGACTCAATTTGATTTATTTTGTATCGATGAATTAAATTGTAAATTTGAATTTTGGATGCTTTAAAATTTTTCTCTCTAAGCTTTTCAATAATTAGGCTAGTTTGATGTGTCTCATTTTCGTAAATTTGAATTATTTCCTCTTTTATTTGCGCAGACAATCGATTTGAATCGGCTTCCACATCCAAGCCTTGATGATTGTGCTCGTCTGTTGACATGTAAACAGTGCAAATTTGGCTATCACTGTGCATGAACAAATACATTCTTACTGGACAATCTGATTTAACTCCATTGGTATTGCAAGAATAGTATCGCTTGTCGCCTCCTTTAATGTTGCCCTTGCGCCACTTCTGATTGTCGAAAATTTCTTTTAAAGCTTTATCAGCACCAGAAAAATCGCGAAAAGAACACAAGCTAAAGTAGTTTTTATTTTTGCCTCTTGCTTTTTTGTCATTAGAGGAGACATCTTCTTGTGAATCATCCATCTTTTTTTCGTCACTATTTTTTACTTCAGAGGCTTTGTTTACCATTTTAGAAGTCTTTCCTTTATTTTCAGTATCTTAAGACACTGAAAATATTTAGCATAATACAAAAATCTGTTAGCAAGCAATAAAAAAAAATAAATTTACTATATTCATCTGATATCAAAGAATATTCAATTAGATAGCATAAATTTGATATCAATAAAAATAAATTATCTTTGAATTAAATGAAAAATGGTACAATTTTTGTCTCAGAGTTTACAACTTCATAAATTTGTGCTTTTATTTTCTTATTTACTCATTTGAGAGATTAAATTTAATATTCATTTAATATTAAAAAAAATCAATTAAAAATATTAATGATTTAATAATATTATTTTCAAACAAGTCAATTGATTTTTCAATTAATTCCAATCCTTAAAAACACTATTTATGAAAAACTTGTGCATCGGCAAGCAGCTTTCCAGAGTTATCTGTCGATACCTCTTCTACCATATGCAATTATATTTTCTATTAGTTCTCGGTTCTAACTCAATGTTGTTAGATTAAGTCTTCAAATCCAATTTAAATAATCCAAATCACGAAATCTCTTAATATTGCGAGTTTACGATCTTTGTACAGTTTGAAGTGCATCTATATATTTTTTCAAAAAGAGATTTCACATTGATACGGATGTTACCACTACTCTCATGAGTTTCTTTCTACTTTCTTGATTTTTTTGGAACTTTTTATAATTATGTAATGAAGAAAACAAATGTCAGAGAGAGGAGTATACAATGAGGGTTAACTGCAAAGCTTGAAGACTTAGACTTTTCGAATGATCTGGTGTTAATATCTAAAAGAATATATGCATTTATTACATAAGAAGCACCATCAGCAGAGCAATAGGAGCAAAAAGAGACATTAAGAAAATACTTGCTAAAGCTATCTAAATCTTTTCAAAATTATTAGTCTTTGATCATAAAATTTTTTAAAAATCGATTTGAGTTCTCTTCTTCATAGTGACCACATGCAAATTTTTTTTATCTGTCACAAGTAGAATTCGAATTGTTTGCTTTTACATAGCCTAATTCAAGATGTATCTAGCTTAATGTTTGTTATTTGTTTTCTAGAAGCAACTGAAAAAATAGGAGTTTTAAGGCAGTATGTTTTTATTCCATAAATTCCAAATTGCTCTGAATGGAACATTTGGACATCAAACACTTATTGCATAAAGTATATCAATAAAGGTTAGAATGTCTTCTTTTGTACATGAAAGTAAAAGTACTCAGACCAATTCAACAAAATCACTCCCGAAATTTTTAATTAAATAATTAAAATTAATTATCATTAATAAAGGTTTTAGCATAATAAAAATTTTATTTGTCAATATAAGAAAGTAGTCATAAAAATAATTAAATTTATATTTAAATATTTAAAAAAATAATTTTCAATTATGAATAAAATTGAAATAGTTTCCATACTATTAAAAAATTGAATGGGGTCATAATTGTCGAATTTTTCGTTTGATTCTTTGATCATGAATACGTTAATTCTTTCTTTGAGTGCTTGGAACGCCATTTCCCAAGCACAAATATGATATTTTATGATTAAAGTCACGTTCCGTTTTATCTTACACTTCAAATAAATGCTCGAAAAAAAACTGATGTTTGAGGGTGATAAATTGCTACTCTTTTGTTGAAAACGCGATGCTATTTTTGGCTGACCGAGATAACTTATTTAAAGGTTTAAAACAAAATGACTATTTAATTTTAGTATTTGACGCTTAGTTTGTGTGAAATTTAGTACAAAAGATCAGAAAAAAATGTTAAAAATTCTTATAAATTTTCTTTTAAGAGTCAAAAGCAAGTTCTGTAAATGCAAAAACAATGTGCAACATTCAAAGTTTCACTTTTATCAACAATCTGGTAAAACTCTTCAAATTTGGCATAATTAAAATTTGGAAATTGGCTAGAGAGCATTTAGCAGAAACTTTGAATATGACTTTGACTTTTGGTGCAACTAAGTATGTTGCACTTATAGAACTAATTAAAATCATTCAGAAAAATATTTTAAGGCTTTTTTAGCATTAATTTTTGTTCTATTTTTAATTTAATTTCACAATGCCTGACATTTAAAGCTTGATTAACTTGATATTCAATATATTTAAAAATAGACATATTTCTAGTTGATTCCTTAATGTTTATATATTTATTTAACTGAAGAATAAAATTATTCAAAAATTAAAATGAATAAAATAAAATATTTTTTAAATTTTACATTTAATAAAATAAAATTAACAAAAAAAATTTAATGTTGTGAACAAAAATTAAAACAAGTATCAAAAATGGTCGAAAAAAGTGCTAATTGATTCATTAAACTTGACATGGCAATGAAATTCTGTTAAATGTTTAAGAGGTTTAACAATTCAATTTAAGTTAAAATAAAATTATTAAAATTGATAAACTTCGCAAATAAATTTTATTGTTAATTGAATATGAAAAATAATTAAATAATTTTTTATTTCTCTATAAAAATAAAATTTTAAAATTAAATTTTAAAAATATGATTATGCCATACCTAATTAAAAGCAAGTCTAAACATAAAAAAATTTTGTTTAAATCTTGGCTTTGTAAGGAATTAGCTTTTTTCAAACTACTAAATTAAATCTATTTGTAATGTTTTTTAATGAAAGTTTTGATCAAGTTTTTTTTAGTTTATTAAAATTTTTTTGATTTTTTTTCAGATATTTAATGAAATTTTTTTTCCTTGGATTTAAAGCAAATCAGCTACATCTTGAGGCATTTCATTAATTTGAGTGTTATAGAAAGTCTCAATATCATGCAAATTCTTTTTGTCTTCCTCAGTCACAAAATTAATAGCCACTCCTTTACGACCGAATCGTCCACCACGTCCAATTCTTATTAAAAATCATTAAAAATCTAGCTACTACTAATTGAAGCATTTTTAAAGTACCTGTGAATATAGTTTTCACGATTGTTCGGCAAATCGTAATTGATTACTAATGATACTTGTTGCACATCAATGCCACGAGCAAGTAAATCAGTAGTGATCAACACACGAGATGATCCTGTTCTGAATTCTCGCATGATAACTTCACGCTCTCTTTGATCCATGTCGCCGTGCATGGCCGATACAGTAAAGTCTTTTTGATGCATTTGTTGAGTCAACCAGTCTACTTTACGTCTTGTATTACAGAAAATTACGGCCTGAGTAATTGTCAAAGTCTCGTATATGTCACACAAAGTGTCCAATTTCCACTCCTGTTTTAAAATAAAAGTTTATTTTGTAAAAACATTTTTTTTAAGAAAAATATTTTGCAAAAAGAAAGTCAACTTTTTCTTTTTTAAATTTAATTTAATCTGTCAATATACGACGTACTCCAAAATTTATAAAATAAAAAAAATCGTGGAGTATAGCGAGTAGACTATTTTTCTATTGCACATTTAGGGAACGCCTAAACTTGCAATAAGAGATGCAATTTGGAGCTGAATGTGCTATTTCAAATTTAATTTTTTTCCAATAATTTATCGAAGATTGGATTGGGACAAATGAATATCAAATTATTCATAATCTCACTTGATCTTCTTTATATTTTTCCTTTTTTTAATATTTAATTTTAACTTCATAAACATAATTGGAAATATCTATGAATTTTTATAAAAGGTTTTAAATTAAAAAATGATGTATAAAGTCTTGATTAGTACGATATAAATTTGAAAATTTATTCATACAACGAGTGACTTTAGATTTATTTTCCTTTACGCTTCGAATAGCCTATTTTTTTTTTAAGTTTAATAGACTATGATTTTATAAAGGATTTGGAAATAGTTTTAAAAACTTTTAAACAAAAGCAAAATTACCTCTTTTTGAACAAAAACATAGAATTGCTTAATACCTTCCAGAGTAAGCTCTTCTTTTTTGACCAAAATTCTAATCGGTTCTCGCATGAATTTTGTTGTTACTTCTAAAACTTCACTTGGCATAGTGGCCGACAAAAGAATAACCTGGATGTTGTACGGCATTTTGGTGAAGACATCATGAATTTGTTCCTTGAAACCTCTAGATAACATTTCATCAGCCTCATCCAAAACAAACAATTTGATTGTCTTAGGATCTAAAAAATTTAATAAGACCAAGTTTTGGTAATATTTAAAGTTGGCGCATACTTAAAGCCTTTCGGTTGATCATATCTGACACACGACCTGGAGTTCCGACAATTATTTGTGCGCCGGTTTCCAATTTTCGCGCGTCCTCTTTTACATTGGTACCACCGATGCAAGCGTGACAAGTTACTCCCATAAAGTCTCCCAAAGCCAAGACGACTTTTTGGATCTTTAATGGTCAAATTTTAAACTGGCATATTGTACAAAAATAGTACATACTTGTTGAGCCAATTCTCTTGTTGGCGCCAAAATTAGAGCTTGACAACTTTTTATTGACATGTCCAATTGCTGCAATATTGAAATGGAAAAAGTAGCTGTTTTACCGGTACCGGACTGAGCTTGAGCAATAACATCAGAGCCTTAAATTAAATTTATTTTATTTAAAATAAGCTAAGTTTATTAATTTTTTTTATTTAAATAAATTAATAGATTAAAAAAAAATAATTTATCATTTTTCTTAAAATTTTCAAATAAATTTTAAAAAGAAAGTCAACTTTTTCTTTTTAAATTTAATTTAATCTGTCAATATACGACGTACTCCAAAATTTATAAAATTAAAAAAATCGTGGAGTATAGCGAGTAGACTATTTTTCTATTGCACATTTAGGGAACGCCTAAACTTGCAATAAGAGATGCAATTTGGAGCTGAATGTGCTTCTCTTGAATTTCCTTTTGAATTTTTTTACTCAAAAATTAAGGAGAAAAAAATTTTTAGACTTTTAGAAAATATTTTGCAAAAAGAAAGTCAACTTTTTCTTTTTAAATTTAATTTAATCTGTCAATATACGACGTACTCCAAAATTTATAAAATTAAAAAAATCGTGGAGTATAGCGAGTAGACTATTTTTCTATTGCACATTTAGGGAACGCCTAAACTTGCAATAAGAGATGCAATTTGGAGCTGAATGTGCTATTTCAAATTTAATTTTTTTCCAATAATTTATCGAAGATTGGATTGGGACAAATGAATATCAAATTATTCATAATCTCACTTGATCTTCTTTATATTTTTCCTTTTTTATTTAATTTTAACTTCATAAACATAATTGGAAATATCTATGAATTTTTATAAAAGGTTTTAAATTAAAAAAAAGAACAATTTTAAAGCAGTGAAAATTTTTTTGAAAAAATATCCAAGTCCTGATTAGTACAACATAAATTTGAATTATTTGTACTCAGTTAAGACTTTGTTTTTCTTTCCTTCAATAATTTTAATTTGAATAAGATTTTTTTATTGAGAAAAAAAAATCTTATTTTGAAGGAATCGATAAAAGTATTTGTTAAAATGGCTAGTACCTTTGATGCAAGGAATGATGGCACGCTGTTGAATAGCTGAAGGTTTCTCAAAACCATACGCATAAATACCACGCAATAAGTCTTCACGTAGATTCATCATATCGAAATTATCGGCAATCTCATTCCAATTGCCCTTTTTAATTTTGAAAAGTTTAGTTCACATTTTTCCATTATTACCAATTTATTTTACTTACCTCGATAACGCCATCGACCTCCATTCCTGGCGGGCCGCTCTCGGCTTTGTATTCACTTAAAATTTAAACACGTTTTACTAAGCTTATTATACACCATAGTCCTTAAGAATTCTTATACACAACGTGTACTTTATTTTTGGAACAAAATTTTTGAACTATTTAATCCTTTTCTTTTTTTAAGATCGTGGAAAGTTTATGAAAAATAGAAAGATTTTTTTTACCTTTTTTCTTGTTCGCTCATTTTAATTCACTATATTAGGAAAGAAACATATGAATTTTATATGTTTGATGTGAATGAAATTTTCAAAGCAAGAGCGAGTGAGCGAACAAAAGCATATACTTATACACATAGACTGATAACGTGCGAAGTCTGTGTGCATATTTTTCTATTTAAAAGTGGTTAGAATGCAATTAAAAGCAAAACAAACCTCCAAAAAGCAATTTTTTGAAAGCATGTTTTTAAAGATTTTAATATTATGATGAGTTGACTTGAACGAGAATGCGCTCTTTTATTATGTATAAAATTTTAACTTGAACTCAAAATTAGCATGCTCTCTCTCTCTTTTTTCTTAAGTTTAAAGATAGCTTTTAAGTTCTATCTGCAGCTAGACAATAAATTAAGACTTTATTTTACTTAAGACACGCTTTCAGAAAGACAAAAGTTTTGGATTAAAAATTTGAGCATCTTACACTTCATTGTTTTGTTGGCCGTTTTCTTTACGGCTATCGGAACCAGCTTTACTGTTACCTTCTCTTTCCTCGATTGTTTGTTTAGGTTGCATTTAATTTTAAGACAAAAAATAAAATTTTTGTTCTTTTTTAGAAATCTAAATTTAAATGAAATTATTGACCTTAATATACATTTTTCTTATCTTAGCTGAAAAAATTTATTTATAAAAAACTGCAGGTTAAACCGATATGAATAGTTTTTATACTTCATTTCAAGATTAAATTAACAACTATATACTTTCACCTCCAAAACAGATTTTAAATACTTTAAAAAAAATAGATCTTTTACTTAAAACTAAATTAACATATTTCCTAGTTTTATATTCATCATATAACTTTTTTCTTACTTTATCTTATCATTAATATTTGAAAAAAAAATATTATTAATTGATTTAATTTTAATATTAAATAAAATTAAATTTTAAAATTTCAATTAATTTATATCGGATGTAATTTCGAAATAAAAATGCTTATTCATAATTTAGAAGAAAGAAATTTTTTTTTGAATGCTTGTTAAGTAGCAAAAACCATTAACATATAATTATAAAATAAACACATTTGCTTTGGATCAATTTAAATGTCGACTTAATTTTTGGGAAAAATTCTTTCAAAAAAGTCCATTTTCAAAAAAAAATTTTTGATAAATTTTTTCTAAATTATTTTTATTCCTTATTTAAGTGCCTCAAACCGTAGTCTCAGATATTCTAATTTTGATATTTTTAAAATTTAAAATAAGATTTTTATTTTAAATTTATAAAATTTTCTGTTTAGTCTAATTTTTCTAAGCAACTGGACTATTATTTTGATAACTGAATTATATGATGATTGATAAGAATTAACACTAGAAGCACCATACGAGTCAAAATGACTTGTTTTAATTTTTTTTAAATCCTCGTATCTTTTGAATGGATTTTTCAAATAAATAAATCTTTTTTGATTTATGTAGATTTTATTATTAAAGTTTTTTTTATAAAATAATTTAAAATTAAAAAAACTTGAAAAAATGCTTGGTGCTTCTAGTTTTAAAAATATATCTAGCATATTTTCTTAATCTTACAAACATTCAAAAATGACTAATAATATTTTAACTAATTTTTTGTATATTCCCAACAAATAAATAAAAAATAAACAAATTTATTCAAGAAAGAATAAATTTATTAAATCAAACAAAACATAATTTAAAAAAACAAAATATATGCTTTCAAGAAAAAAAAAAATTTATTTTTTTTGTGCAACCGTTCTGATAATCAAAGCCTTTTATCTTTTTCAGTAAAGCGTTGAATTTTAGACATTATTTATTAGCAGTTTCACTATTTTCTGAGAATTTTGCTTTTTTTGAAGAGATTTCTAACTTTTTGTCATACATTTTCGGTTAATTTGACACAATCAACCGGTTGATACTATACACAAAGTTTGAATTCATTTATTTGAATTGTCTGGCAAAATTTGCTTTAAACGAAATTGTTCAGTGTCATTGAGCATTTGATCGATTCAGGCATAAGCAAAATACTTTCATTTGATTTATTTAATTTTAAATCAGATTAATAAAATGAGTATAAAATAAATTGACATTATTATTTTTTAATATAATTTTTTTTATTTTTATTATTGAAGACTGGAAATATTAATTTTTATCAAAGTGTAAAGCAAATAAAATAACTGTACTGATTTTTTCAATCAAGTTTATTTTAGCTTTATTTGTTTAAAATAATATTAAATTTGTTGGGTAAAATATTTAAAGCCATTCAAAATCTTAACTATCAATTTAATAATATTTAAACAATGGAAAAGTGAACTTCTGAACAAGAAAAATGAATATTGAAATAAATTTTAAAACTTTTTGGTTTTTCATTTTAAGATTTAAAAACTAGATAAAAATATTTTTAAAATCACTCGTGAAAAACATGAATCTCAAGCTAAATAAAAAAAATTTATTCAATTCTTAATCTAATTCTAGTATAAAAACATGAAAACAATTTAGGCTTTAGGCTTTAGACAGTAAAATCAAAAATTTATCTGAAATTAAATTAAAATAATCAAAACTTTTTAATGTGTCTATTATTTTTTTTTTAAATTTATGAGCTATATCTCAAACTGCTTTTTTCCTTTTTTTATTCTTTGATAATCAATATAATGAAAGTCCAAAGACTCATAACGGCCACTGAACTGCAAAAAAAAGGCGTTGTCCGTCTTGATGACCGAGAGGAATAAAATATTTTTCTAAATTCTAACTTCTTTTCTTATACCCAATTTCTATTATATATTAAATTTTCATATTTGAAATTTTTTAAGTTTAATTTGTTAACACGGCCATCAAAACGACCAACACCATTTTTTGTCGGTTCAGTGGCCGTCACCGAAGGCACACAACACTAGTACTTAAAAATAAAAATATTAAATTAGAAAATTCTTCGTTCACTATTATTACTAAAGGTTAAATTTTTTTCAAATAAGCTAAAATAGAATCTGGTTAATTAATGATTCCACACCTTTTGTCAAAGACAAATATATTTTTAAAATAGTTAATAATAATAATAAACTTAGATAGAAAATTAAGATATTTTTTAAAAATAAATTGTTGCAAAAAACTAAGATAAAATGGATAAACATTATTATTCTAATTATAATCATTAAATAATATTTATTTTTAAAAATTATTTCACAAAAGTAAATTACAAAATAAAAATGATTTTTTATAAATTTTGATTTTTAGTTTTGAATGATTTCAGCAATCAAAAATAAAGATTTAAATTCGTTTAAAACTAAATCTAAATTTCTTTGAATAGAATGTTTTTGTTTTGACATTACTTATCGAAAAATTTCACTTATCATAGATAAATTTTGTTTAGTTCACTTTTTTTTTTCAAATCAAGCAAATATCGAAAGTATAAATTAATATTTTGTATTAACCTCTGTCAAAAATTCCAAAAAATATTTTATTTAATAAAATTGAAGCATTTGGTTTTTGAACTTTTTTTTTTAATTCTACATATTTAACTCCTTACTTGATGAAAATGCCTGAAAAGATAAATCACTATAGCAACTAAGAATTAAAATCCAAAATTTTAAAGAAATGCCGAAGCGATCAACAGTTGTAATTATTCAAATAGTTAGCTTAGGGAAAATATTTACCATTTAGATTAAAAATATTTGTTCAAAAGCCATAAAAATCAATCATTAAGAACGTCAGTTCTTCACTTAATAATTATTCGACTAGTTCGATCTCGTACCCGAGGCAATCGTGACTATTTTCTCAACTCTTAAAATAAACACACTTAAACAACCTCTTTTAAAGTTGGTCTTTCCGTTTCATGAAATTGTATGTTTTTCCCAACTTAAAGCACTTATTTCGGCTAGTTACTGAACCTCGATACAATTCAATCAAATCAACCCTAATTGCAATTATTAATGAGAATTTATAAAGTAAAAAGATCAAAAACTAGGACATTGACTAGATTAAGTTTGTAGATTTCAAGTTATTTTTAATATTGTTGCTTTTGTGTCTAACAAAAAAATAAAAAATTGAAGAAAAAAAACGCACCACTATTCGAAATAAGTGAATAATGAATTTCAAATTATACATATTATCTAAATAAAAAAGAAAATATTTAATTTAATATTAACGATATTAAATCAATCAATTAATCGTTGGCAATAATTATGCCATTTTTTGGAATTGGTAAATTCAGCTGCAGTGGTAGTAGAAATGAGCCCAAAGAAATAAGTGTACTTAATTACTCACACAATAATTTAACATATGTGCCAGAAGAAATTATTCTACACGAACGATCTTTAGAAGAGCTTTTTTTGGATGCCAATCGAATAAACGAATTGCCAAGAGTAAGGCAAATGCTCAGCCTTTACTGATTAAACAATTGAAATTTTTTATTTTAGTGGCTGTTTCAGTGCTATGGTTTGCGAATACTTTGTTTAACAGACAATGAGTTTCAAGCGTTGCCACCAGCCGTGGCCAACTTGATCAATCTGGAAAATTTAGATATAAGCAAAAATGACATTAGAGAAATTCCTGATACCATAAAATGTTGCAAAAAGTTGTCTGTTTTTGAAGCAAGTGTTAATCCGATTGGAAGGTATTATCAATAAAATTATTAAGAAAAAATTTTATAACATCATTTTAAATGTTTAGATTGCCTGAAGGATTCATGATGCTGGTAAACCTCAAAGAGCTTTATCTTAATGACACATTTTTAGAATATTTACCAAGTAGTTTTGGCAGGTAAGAAAATAAAATTTCCCGCTCTTTTAAAACAGTGATTTGTACAATATTTTGGCAGACTTTGTAATCTAAAGGTTTTGGAAGTGAGAGAAAATCGGCTAAAAAATTTGCCCAGATCGATGAGCAGACTAATTGATTTGGAACGATTGGATATTGGAACAAATGAGTTTGACACATTTGTAATTTTTTTTTTTAAACTCTTTTTCCTAATAAAAACAATACATATTTCTTATAATTTTAGCCCGAGGTTCTTAGCAGTCTTACTAATTTGCACGAACTTTGCATTGATAATAATAAACTTGAATTTATTTCATCGGTAAAATAAAATATAATTAAAATAAACTTAAAATAATTAAATTATTTAAAAGGATATTGGAAATCTTAAACAACTTTCTTTTTTCGATTTAAGCAAAAACAAGCTTAGATATCTTCCAGAAGAACTTGGCGAATGTATTAGTCTTACTGATTTGCACTTGTCCGAAAATAATCTTGTAGGATTACCTGACTCAATTGGTAAATAATTTAATTTGAATTTAAATTTGAACTTTTCTACTATTCAACTTACAAGGACGTTTGTCAAATTTAGCTATTTTAAAGCTTGATCTAAATCAATTAACAAAAATTCCTAACTCAATTGGCGGGTAGCTATTCGATCACTCAATTTTAAATTAATTTTAAATTTAATTTTGTTTTATCCAGCCTTAACTCACTGTACGAGCTTGTACTAAGTCACAATTTTATAGTTGAAATACCTAGCACAATAGGTCTATTAAGAAATTTAAGAACACTTTATTTAGATGAAAATGAGCTCTCATTCATTCCTGCTGATGTATTATTTTGAATTTTTTATTCAAAAATTTTTCTATTTAATTTTTTAAAACTAGATTGGAAGTTGTAGTTATTTGAGTTTATTGTCTATGAGAGAAAATAGACTAACATATGTACCCGACGAAATAGGTCGTTTAAGTAGACTTAAAGTATTAAATCTTAGTGCAAATTTGATTCAATATTTGCCCTATTCAATCAGCAAACTAAAAGAACTCCAAGCCTTATGGCTTTCCGAAAATCAGGTAAGCTTTAGTAAAAAGTTTTAATTAAAAATAGAAATTTTTTATTTAAACTTTAGACAAAACCTTTGATTCAACTTCAACAAGAAAAAGATAAGACCGGTAAACGCTACTTGACTTGCTATTTGTTTCCACAAGAGCAAATAAGCAGAAATAGAGGTAAACTCAAAAACGTTGATTGATCTTGCTATTAAAATATTAAAATAAA
Organism: Brachionus koreanus; assembly: GCA_016987375.1. NCBI lineage: Eukaryota > Metazoa > Rotifera > Eurotatoria > Ploima > Brachionidae > Brachionus > Brachionus koreanus. The sequence goes on from PJRA01000303.1 coordinate 31,638, forward strand.
AAAGAAAATTTAAAATATTCAGCAATTAATGAGATAAATGTTCGCAAACGTTATTTGGATGATATCAGGATTCATCAATTGTATGATAACTTTGGACACAATTTATCTAAAGACAAAAATTACAAAAAGCCCATTGATCCAAACTTATTAATTGACTATAATTCCAGAGATTTTTTAAACAATCAAATTGATAAATTAGCCTTCAACAATTATGAAAATACAACTAGACAAAATTCAATTAGATTTACCAGTGATTTGCCAATATTTGATCATGGGGTAATTAAATTTAAAATTTGGTAAAACAAATTAAATTCAACATCTGTTAGATTTAATGAATTTTTATGCAATTCTTAAAAAACAAATTTCTTATTTCATTTTGAGTTTTTAAAAAGTGAGACTTCTAAAAATTGATGAAAAATTCCAAAATTTATTTTTGTTAAATTTTTTTTTAATGAAATTCAGATACATACTAATTCAAAATGCTCAGTTGGAATGCAGATGTTTGTGCTTCATTTTATTTTAAAGAGAATTTTTTTCTCAATTTAGATTATTAAAATATTAAATCAATTCTTCTTTTCATCTTTTTAGAACCTCTAATTGATCTAAAATTTCTAGAATGCTTTGGTAATTTAACCAAATATAACTACATATCCAAAAATTTTATGCAAAAATTTTGACAGAATATTAAAATGCTTATGGACTAAATTGAAAATAAAGATTTGTTTAGCATCACACAGTAATTTCAAAATTGATAAGAGACTATGGCAATGTGAAATTTTAGAAAAAATACATAATAAAAACGGAAACCGGTATATTTTTTTTCTAACTGTGCAAAAATGGCTCTGCAAACAGCACATTAATGTACGATTATGGACAAGCGAATTCTTAACTCTTAAAAAACTCTTCATTTGTCTGTAAAATATACTTATTAAAAAATCATTAGATAAGATTTGCAATAAATTTGATAGTTGTAATAGAGCTAAGAATTAATTTGTAGAAACTCATACAATAATCTACTATTAGCAGAACCATTTTTGCAGAAATATGAAAAAAAATTTATCGTTTTTAATTTCTACTTAATTATTTTTTAAATTTAACAATCTAAGAAAATGTATTTTAAAATAATAATTTTAAAAAATTTAATTCAAATAATTAATTTTAAATTTTTATTCACAATTAACATTAAATGTCATACTTTTTTTTTGGTCTAATAAATTATTTTATTTATTACTGATGCTAAAAATTAAAAAAACATTTAAAGGATTAATTTTTTTCTTATCCTTTTAGTCAAATAAAAAGTAAATTTTGAATCTTAATTTTAAATATATTTTTCAATTTAGAATTTACTCTTAAAACCAATTGCTGACAATTATAATACAGAACAAATAAAAAACATTTATCTTGATAGTCCTAGTGGAAACAATTACGAGCGAGAGAAAGCTTTCAAAGTGCACAAATCGGTGAATCGAATGAATGGAATCTGATTGCAGACAATTTTAACTTTGTAAATGTGCGTTAAATAATCAATTTTCAATTGAGAATTAATTTCAATTTTTATTTCATTCATTCAAATATTTAGAGTAACCAAAATCTAAAAAATTTTCTATGACTAAAAATTTTTTTATATTTTTGATATAATATTTTATAAATGTTATGACTTACTATCTTATTGAAAAAGGAATTTATAAATTTTGTAATAAAAAATTCTATTTTATTCTATTTAATAACTAAATCAAATTAAAAATTGTTTTTTTTTTTTATTATTATTTAATATAAGAAATAAATATATTCGAAAAAAATATTGAATAAAATAAATCATTAATATTGCAGGCTCATACAAAAAGTTTTCCGATTTAATTTAAATTCAGAAATACTTTTGATTGATTTCTGATATATATGTACGATTTTATTTGGATACATGAAAAATTTAAAATTCAGTTAACTTTTATTCAAAACAAAATTTAAAAATATTTGCTTAAAATAAAATGAATTAACTAAAAATGATTAAAAATTTAAAACAAATTTTTCTCTCAAGAATCAAAATTTAGAATAGTTTCTCTGTTATGGTTTTTTAATTTTTCAAAAATATTTTTCATACTTGATAAAGTAAGATTATTTGATATTCAAAATCAACAAATTTGAAAGCAATCATGGCTAAACTTAAATAATTAACAAAATATATTTTTTATAATATTAAAATATGATAAAATAGAAAATATAAAAAATTTTTAAACTAAAAGCTACCATGAACTACTAATTTAATTTCATTGATTAGCAGATCAGCGCCTTTTTCCTTGAGTTTTTCAGCCAAGTGTAGACCACATAGTTCAGCTTTAATCATTTTATTTTCATCAATATTCAAATCGGCAAGAAAACAAAAATGTCTCAAACTAGGTTCGATAATTTGATCACTATTTTCTACTTTAACGCGTTTAGGCATTTTATTTTCTTCATTAGAGTCTTTGAAACTTCGCTTGGGACTATCGATATTTTTTGTTTCATTCAAATCAGATTGATCGCTAACAGCAGGCATTATTGGACAAGCATTTGATTTATCGTTAAAATTGATCTCGAATCTATCTTGAATTCGCTTTGTTCCTTCCAAATCAAAAACAGCTCCTTCCAAAATTATGGAATTTTTAGTTAGACAGGAATTTACACCTATCGGTGCACTGCAACCACCTTCTAGCTTGGCTAGAAAAGTACGCTCTGCAATGCATCGTAAAAGAGTTTCTTCATCATTTAGTCTATTAAGCATTCGGATAACTTCAAAATCGTTTCGTCGAGATTCAACACCAAGAGCGCCTTGACTGACTGCGTGTAAGCAAGTTTCGGGAGGCAAAATATGAGAAATTCTATCATCATATTTCATACGCTTAAGACCTGCTGTTGCAAGAATTATAGCATCAAATTTTTTCTCATCATCCATTTTGCTCATCCGAGTTTGCAGGTTCCCGCGTATGGTTTCAAATTTAAGCTTTGGATATTTTTCTTTCAATTGGGATATTCTTCTCAATGAACTTGTGCCAATTATGCTGTTCTCTTCAAAATCATCAAGAGACTTTTTGGTCTCTACCCATCTCTTTGCTATTACCAGCGAGTCACTTGGATCTTCTCGTTCAGGAACTCCGGAAATAATCAAATTATCAGGCAAGACTTGGCAAGGCATATCTTTAAGAGAATGTACAACAAAATCTATACGATTGGTAAGCAACGCGTCTTCTAATTCTTTGGTAAATAAACCTTTGTCACCAATTTTCGGTAAGGCAATATTCAAAATTTTATCACCCTTGGTATCAAAATTAACTATTTCAAAAGTAAAATCAGGATACATTTGTTCCATTCTTGATTTTATACTTTAAGAAGCAAATTAAATTTTTAAAAGCCAACATTACACTTTAAATTTACTATTCTGATTGCACCATTGCTAATTTGCTTTTTCTCGATCCTATCTTAAAATGTGTTCTCTTAGCTTGCACTGAATCGACATGCTCACTGGATACTGGATTTTCCGAACTCATTTTAAAGAGATAAATATTTCTAAAGTTAAAAATTTGCTTTTTTGTCTAATAAAAATCTTATTCAAACAAAATTTTCATTTATATATATTTTTTTCTAAAAAGTGATTCCAATGTTGCTTTACATAATCTATGACGCTGAATATTTTACAATGAACATTATAGAATCTAAAAGTAAATTTAATATATAATATGTATTTAAAAAAAGTAAAATTTGCATGGGTTTTTAAATATTTTTTGCTAAGCTCAAATTTAACTTCAATAAACAACTTGATTTTTATTTTTTATTATTTTAAATTTGAAGCAAGAAAATATGATAATTTTAATTCAAAAAAATTATTATTTTTTGTAAAATTTAGGCAAATTGAAGTTTATAATCATGCACAAAAATTATAATTTAAAAATTTTTTTAAATATTTTTTAGGTTTATAATTTATTGCAAAAGCGTATTTATTATAGTAAACATTTAATGTTAAAATTAAAAAAAATATTTTTAGGCATTTTGATTCAATTTTGTTAATAAACTTCGAAATTTAATCTTTCTAATAAAATTATTTTTAAAAGATTAAAATTTTATTTATTCAATTTTGTTCATTAAAATTTTAAAATAAAATAAATAAATCAGAAAAATTTTGTTCAAAAAATTATTAGAAGATATTTTTCAAGTTTTTCATAAAAATCGTTGAACATCAAAAAAGCTTTTGATGTACTTCGATTTTGCTTTTTAACCCTTATCCTTCTAAAATCGGGTCAAAAATTACCCAATATTCGGTTAATGACTGAAATGTGTCAAATTTGACCCAAGCAAAAATATTAAAAATTTTATATGCATTAAATGCTGAAATCGGGAAATTAATCCAGGTGCAAGGCTCTATCAATTTCTTTTCAAAAAGTCTTAAGAGTAATTATATGCTTTTAAATAGTAAAATTATAACTTTTAGAAAGAACTTTTAAAAAATCTGATTTCGATATTTAGTTTTAAGTTTTTAAATCTAGCAATTAAAATATTAGTCAATTATTTTTTTCTTTACTTATTCACTCCTTGTGGAGCATAGTTTCATTCTTTTTGATTTCCACTCAAGTCGATCTTTCGCCTTTACCCTTACTTCTCCCCATGTCATTACCATTTCGGTGACCTCTTTCATGATTTTTGAACTCCATGTTACTACTGGTCTTCCTACCTTACGTCGCTCTTGTGGTGTCCATTGAAGGGTCTTTTTTAGTATTCTTTTTTCTTTCATTCTATTATATGTCCAAGCCATCGCAATCTTTTGTTCTTAAATGCATTGAATTAATAGCTCTGAATTTGTATAGTTCAACATTTGATAGTGTCTCAGGCAGTTTATTCCCAGAACCCTTCGCAGACTTACAGTATGGAAGGTGTTCAGACTTCTTTTGTCAGATTCACCATACTACAGAATTGTACAGTTTGAGTTTAATCAATTTATTTAAACTAATTTTATTTATGTTTTAAGTATTTTTCATAATGATTCAGTCATTTTATTCAAATGAAAAAACTCAAATCTAATATTGGAATTAAATGAACTGTAGCAGAACTATCTAACTATCCTTGTAAAGATATTTCAATTTTTACAAAAAATTGCGATAAAAACTTTAAAATTATTATAATTTGTAAAGAAAATACACTTTTAATTTTTTATTTGTATGATTTTTTATAGCTAAACACGAGCTCTTTTTAAGTATTTATTAAAAATTTAAATAAAAAACATTAAAAAATAAAATTTGAAATAAATTTTTGGCAGAAAAGGCTTTTCAACCGCATTGTCATCAATTTAATAGTCGAATTAAAACAATGATGCGTATATTTGAATAATCTAGACCTGATGATCTGGACCGATTTCATATTAAAATCATAAATTAAATAAATATTTCAATCTTACCAAAGATTCTTTAATAAACTAGCTTTTTCGAAAATAACAAAATCATATTATCACGCCAATCAAAGCATTTTTCAGACTTTTTTATAGCATATAAGTTGATTGCAAACAATTAGGTACAAAACCTCAGCTAAAAATTCAAAATTATGGAAACAAGAAAAAGTCATGTTGTTTAGGGTGTGTAGAAAAAATTACCTAATTTAAGTAGAATAATTTTTGCTTTAGAATCAAATGACTCTGAGTAAAATTTTGATCGCTAATCGAGGCGAAATAGCGTGCCGAATAATACGCACTGCAAACCGTTTGGGCATAAAATGTGTCTCAGTGTTTAGCGATGCCGATAAAGACTCTTTACATGTAAAAATGGCTGATGAAGCCATTTACATTGGCAAGCCTCCAGCACAACAAAGCTATTTAATTAAGGAAAAAATAATTCAATCGGCGAAAAAAACCAACTGTCAAGCTGTAAAAAAAATAAATTAGAACATTTTAATTTTATAAAATCAACATTACTAATTTATTTAAGATTCATCCGGGTTATGGTTTTTTGTCCGAGAGTTATGAGTTTAGCCAACTTTGTAGCAAAAATGATCTGGTTTTCATAGGCCCACCATGGCAAGCCATCAGGTATTTAAATCAGATATACTTTATCTCTTTAATTAAGTTTTATAATAAAATAAAAGGGATATGGGAATCAAAAGCACTAGTAAGCATATAATGAGTGCTGCCAAAGTGCCTATAATTGAGGGTTATCATGGAGAAGACCAAAGTGAAGAGCGTCTTCTTCAAGAAGCCGAACAAATAGGCTATCCAGTAATGATAAAGGCAGTTAGAGGTGGTGGTGGCAAAGGAATGAGAATCGCCTTTAGCCGGGAAGAGTTTATTTATCAACTTCAATCAGCCAAGACAGAAGCTCTCAAAGCATTCAATAATGACGAAATGTTAGTGGAAAAATTCGTCGAAAAACCAAGGTATTTGCCCAAGTTTCGAAAATTTTAGTAAAAAAAATATATTTAGACATGTTGAGGTGCAAATTTTTGGAGATCATCATTCGAATTATGTTTATCTTTATGAGAGAGACTGTAGTATTCAAAGGAGACATCAAAAAGTCATTGAGGAAACTCCAGCTGTAGCTTTTTTTCTTTAAATTAAATTGAATTTTTTATTTACTTTTTATTTAAGCCTGGTTTGACTAATGAAACACGCAGGAAAATAGGAGAAGCCGCGGTTAAAGCAGCCAGAGCGGTGAATTATGTAGGTGCTGGAACAGTAGAGTTTATAATGGATCCTAAGCAAAATTTTTATTTTATGGAAATGAATACACGACTTCAAGTAGAGCATCCAATAACAGAAATGGTCACAAATACAGACTTGGTTGAGTGGCAAATTCGTGTAGCTCGTGGCGAGCATTTGCCTCTAAAACAAGAAGATATACCACTCAATGGACATGCTTTTGAAGCCAGAATTTATGCCGAAGATCCGAACAACAATTTTATGCCTGGTGCTGGTAAGCTCAAGTATTTGCAACCACCTTTGGTGACTGATAAAAATATTCGTGTTGAGACCGGTGTTGAAGAGGGCGACAAAGTATCTGTTCACTATGATCCATTGATCGCCAAATTAGTCGTATGGGCAGATGACAGAAAATCAGCGCTACAAAAATTTAGATATGCTTTGGCAAATTATAAGGTTAGGTTGAAAAAAAAAAGCATTTTCTTTTTTAATTTCAGATTTTTTTAGATTTCTGGTTTGACTACAAATATTCCATTTATCATAAGTCTTTGCGATCATAAGGAATTTGTTGCTGAAAACGTTCATACTGATTTTATACCAATGCATAGAGATGAACTGTTCAAAACAGCTAAAGAACCGATTATTGGTAATGAAATTATATGCTGTGCTCTAAGCACTATTCTGAACTATGAAGCTGAATTATCAAAAAATTATTCGAGTAAAATTAAAAAAAAAAAATTTTATTTATTAATTTTTTTTTATTAAGATAATAATCTAGTTGGTTCAATGATTCCAAATTTCTGGACAAACAATTTTGCTGAGAAACAATTTAATCTCATTTTCAATAATGAATCAAAAACAAATGCTAAAGTGAATGTAAAATATGTGAATGAGAACAACTTTGAGCTTAATTTAAATGGTCAAACTCATTTAGTTAGTCTTAATATTTTAGATAGACAAGCCAGACTTTATCAATGTGATATTGATGGCCATCGAATTAAATTGTCTTATTCAAGAGATCAAGAAACGGGAATGTTTAGTTTATTTGCCAATGATAGACTCTTCGAATTTAAACTTGAAGACAGAAAGTATCAAAAAGAGCAAAATTTATCTCTTGGTGATGCTGACTCCAATGATTCAGTTGCTCCAATGCCAGGAGTTATAGACAAAATAAATGTAAAAGCTGGTGATGAGGTTAAAAAAGGTGATCCTTTGGTTGTAATGATAGCAATGAAAATGGAATATGTGATCAGATCAAATCGAGATGGCGTTGTTAAATCAGTTAATTGTTCAGTTGGTCAAAATGTTAAAAAATCTCATAAATTGGTCTCTTTGGCTGAATAGACCGTTTTTTTTTTAATTGAAATCTAGCATTTTAGCTTAATTCATTTTAAAGTTAAATAAATTTTAACATGATATATGAATAATAAATTAAAAAATTTTCTTTCATTAAATAAAATGTTTAAACTTTATTTTGGCCATCATTTAACGTACTGACAAAATAAATTTTATTTTACTGACATAAAAGACTACATAAAATAGCAACTAAGCTAACTGACTGGTAAAAAATATGATCTAATAGACAAAAACTCTTTAATTGACAAATAATCTAGTTTAATAACAAATTAATTATTCTTAGAAATGCAAAAGAAGAAGACCAAAAAACAGAAAGCAACTTTGTGTCTACGAAAACGTATGTAATTTAAATGAATCCGAACACGAAAGAAACAAGAAAGGCCAAAGAAATCAACAACTCAAATGAAAAAAACAAAAAAAATAAATCATTATTTTTATTTTCCTATTATTTGGCTCCTAATCTAATTTTTTTTACAGTCAATAAACTAAAAATTAAGATCATTTTTAGATTTGAATAAAATTATCTGTAATTTAAATAAATATTTTTGTCACTTAAATTAGTTTATTTGTCAGTAAAAACTTATAAATAGTCACTTCATTAAAAATATTTGTCGGTATTTTAGTTTTTGTAGTAAGATAAAATATAGTAAATTTGTCACTACTTTTAGATAGTTTTGTCATCACATAAAATTAACAGATTAAATTTGTCACCCCCCAAAAATTTAAGCCCTTTGTTTATGGTTAGATTTTGAAAAAATTTTAAATTATAATTAAAATCGTAATTTCAGGTTTTAAATAAAGATATTTAAGATGAATAAATATAAATAAAAAATTTTTTAGCTTCTTGATATTTTAAATTGAAACAAGTTTAATCTAGTAAAATAGTTTTATCTAAATTAAATTCAAATATTAATTACTGATCAAAATAAAATGAAAGCTGATTTGAGATGCAGGAAGAAATATTAATTAAATCTAGATTTTGATTTTAATTAAGGAAAAAAAACTGTTATTTTAATAAAATTTATTGATCATGGAAAAATAAAATTCTTATTTTTTTGATTATAATTGATTATTTTAATTTACGAAATATTTATACAAATTTTATGAATGTCTTTTTAAAAAAATGTCTATAAAATCTAAATATTATACAATTTTAAAAATTTGGCTCTTTGACTAAATTTTAAAATAAGCTATTTCTATTCAATCTGTTTTGGAACATAAATACTTCACCAAACAAAGAAGCTTTGGATCGAACTCCGTTCTTGTCTACTGGAACATCCAATGACGAGCTTGATGCTCTGAATAAAATCATCAATTTGTCAAAGCATTCTTGATTTCTTATTTTAATACCATTAGTCGCTGAAGTAGACATAGTCATTTCATTTCCATTGAGAGTGTGGTGAGTCCATGAAGTTTGACCCTCCTTAAATCCAAATAGACGAACAGCTTGTGGATTGTTTGAGCTTGAATCAAAACCCAATCCAACTATTTTGAAATTGATAGGAAACTGGGCAAACGCTTCACATCCTACATCACCGCCGGGACTAAAAATAATTAGTTATCTTATTTTTGTATAATATCTTAATAATTACCTTTTGCAAACAATTGATAGTGTTTCAGCTATATAAGTACATTTCGTCCGAGAACTTTGAGCCGAAGCACAGGCAATTAAAGCAACAAAAGCGACTAAGAATTTCATTTTAAGGTCTAAGCTTAGCTTACAAGTGAAGTATTTTGAATAAAAATTTGAAATAATGTCTAATTGATGGATCTTATAAATACTAGATGGTAGAAGTTTCTTTTTTCTATTCGAAAAACATATACTAAGTCTCACCATCTCTATACAACTTATTGTTAGAAAGCTTGATGAATTCAAAGCTAAAATTTAAAAAAAAACATTAGCTTTGTTCACATCGAGATCAACTCGAAGCATCAAAAAAAAAATTAGTCATAAACTTTAAATTTTATTTTTCTTAAAAAAAATATTACAAAAATAGAAAAAGAAATTTTTGTTGATTATTTTAAAAAGTTAATTTTAAGCTACAGGCCATGAAAACCTTTTATATTTTGATATAAATTGGCCAAATAAAGACATAGAGTTTTTTCTTTGCGTTTTTGAATGCGACATCTTTGGTAAATATTCTTGAACACGGACAAGCGACGTCGATCTCTGCTCAATTCATGTTCATCATAAAAAACGGGATCATTTTTGTGCAAATTTTTGTAGTCAAAATGGTTGAAGTTTTTGTTTGGTGGGTGATTTCTTATCATTTCAAGCAATTGAAATATCTTATTTAATTGTTCATCTCTTAATCTTTCGTTTTCAAAGCTTGAATCTGGCGAGTTTATTAATTCTGAGCCATCATCCAGATTTTTCTTCAAATTTTGAAATAATTAAAGTTTCATAAAAATAGTAAGAAAAAAATTGGCCTACCTCAGTCTCTTGTATGGTAAAGCCTTGTAATGCTTTAGAGCCTGATAGTACTATATTTAATAGGAATAATAAAGTGTAAAATAATTTGATCATTGTTTTATTATATCTAAAAAAATATTTAATTTAAAAAATTATCAAAACCTTTAAAAAGCCAGATTCTTTTCAAAATGACTTTTAAAATTTAAAATTTCGTTAATTTATTTTAAATTTTATTTGAAAAAAAAAATCTGCCTAATTTAATTAATCTAGCAAAAAACTAATTGAAAATCTTTAAAAAATATATTGCTAAAAATTGAAAATAATTTGAAACACTCAATCAACTAATCATTTTTTTTTCAATTAACAATTTTCAATATTCAAAATTTTAGACAAAATAAGTGATTTATTCTGAGAATTTATGTTTGAAAGATAATGCCTGATTTTTATTACATGTCAATTAAGATAAAGCTTAATTTTACTTATTCGTCATTAGGATATACATGAAAAAAAAGATTATAAGTAAACATTTTTCAATTAGATAAATTTCAAAAAGGATAAAATTTCCTTTAAAATGACTGTTAAATTCGAAACAAAATTAAATATAATGTTTTGTCTGTAAATTGAAAACTGCTAAAATTTAAATCATTATTTTATCAAATTTCAATCTAAATATAAAAATTTAATTAATCTTTCAATTAAATTCCAAATAAAAATTTCAGAAGGCTCCTACGTTTCTTGGAACAAATAAAAAGTTTAACAGGAGTCATCAGAATAAATTTTTGAATGCTAATTAGCCTTATTGAAACCCAACGAGTAATAGTGAAAAAAATTAATTAAAATAAAATCACTCATTTTTTTAGATAATTATGAACAGATCTTTAATTGATCTGATGAGTTTATTTATTATTAGTTAAAATTAAATAATGGGTTTGAAATCTTAAAAAATCCTTAAGTGGTTCTAAGTATGAAACTAAAAGGTTTAAATTGATTTTGAACTTATCATACTCGTAATTACTCAATATGAAATTCTGAAAATTTTAGAGTATTTTCGAAACTTATTTCAGAAAACACCTCTTGAGTGATTGAAAGAAGAAAAAAAAATCACAAAAAAAAACATAAAAAAATTACAAAAATTTCGAGTTATAATTTATCATAAAATCTAGATATTTATAGTAGAATTAATGTTATTTTTTAAAAAAAATGGATAAGACTAAAAATGAATCCAGGTTTTAATGTGGTGCAATTTTAATGAAGAAAAGGATAAATAAGTTCAATCATTTTTAAATGTTTAATTTTTAATCTAATTAGATTTATTTAATGCCCTCTAAAAATTAATATAATTTTGAGAATGTGAACAATAATAAATTAGGATTATTTTAAATTTATCCTGAAGATTTTTGTCTTATCCATTTCTAAATTAAATTAAATTTAAAATTCTTTAAATGAAAAAAGTCTAATGAAAATAAATCTCATAGGTTTAATTTTCTAAATAATTTTAATAGTTGAGAGATATATATTTAAATTATTGAATATAGCTTTGTGTTATTCTGTCTGTAGGCTATTCTCTCGTCTAAGCATTAAGAATTTAAATGAAACCAATTATTTTTTTATTCAGATTTGAAAAGAGAAATTTTTTCTTTGTAAATTCTTCGTCCGTCCTTCCTTTATTTTTAAATACTTGATTGAAAAATTACATTAATTTATTTTTAGACAATTACAGAAAAAAAATTTCAAAAATCTTTAATAAAAAGAAATGCTTGATTTAACTAAATTTATTCAAAAATTGTATTAATTGATTTTAAAATTTGATAATAATATTCCTTATTTTAAATTATTCAAGAAAAAGACATTGACAGAAATTTAAAAAATCATGCAAACTTTTATTACATGTTATAAGTTGGGAGAATTTCAATTAAAAAAAACATGATTTGTAATAATGCAAAAAAATTGGAAAATGGTGTAAAATTAAAAAATTCTTGTTCGCAAAAGCTTTTTAATTTACTTTGACAATCAAATTTCATATATTTTATCGAAGACTTGCTTTTAGATT
>PJRA01000303.1:51909-62929 GCA_016987375.1 Brachionus koreanus
GATACAGAAAGTCCCAATTAAAAATTTTTTTTCTTGCTTTATTATAGCTAATATTTAGTAGTTTATAAATAAATATATAAATGATCCCCTGATCATTTGCATGATCCGGCAAGTTAACGTAACTTTTGTCCATTTACTTATGCATCACCCGTTATTGTGCATAAATAAAGTTACGAATCAAGATTTTTTATTTTCTCTTTTAAAAGAACGACTTTTCCAAAAGTGACAAAATCTTAGCAAAGTTTTATCAAAAAATTGATATATAAAATCATTTACAACCCTTATTCGAAGCTTATATATGTCAAGTGTCAAGCTTGTAAATTTTTTATTAAAAAAAATCACATCAAAATCCATATTCTTAGACACTCAATTAAGCCTTAAATTAAACTTTTTGTAACTTATCAAATTATTTTTATAAGAACTGAAAATAACCGCAAATTGAAATTATTAGAGTTTAAAGATTCAGTGCTGTGGTAGTTTTTTTAGATTTCTCGAAGGCGTTTGATCGCGTTTCGCACAAGCTACTAAAGACCAAGTTAAAGAGCTAAAGATTTACTAAGTATGGTAAAATTTTGGCGTGGCTCGAAAATTTTCTGCAAGATAGGAAACAGAGAGAAGTACGTTGGAGCATGGAATTGTTAAATGCTGATGATTTGAGAGTTGAATTAGCCGAGACTACTACTGAGCGCGATCTTGGTGTAATGGTGAACAACAAAGTCAAATGGAATGATCAAATCGACGACTGCGTTAAAAAAGCTAACAACATGCTTGGTATGTTCAAGAAAACTTTCGTGAATTAGGATGCTCAATCGTTTTTGCAGCTTGTTAGACCGCATCTAGAATACTGTGCACCTGCCTGGAATCCTTATTTAAAGAAGCACAGACTTGAACAAGTACAAAGACGAGCAATCAAACTTGTTCCACAGATAAGAAGTTTGAATAATGAGTCAAGATTAGCTAAATTCGGATTATAAACTCTAAAAGATAGGCGAGAGCCTGGGGATAGAATCGACAAAAATTACAATCATGTCAATTCGTACTACGAGTAAGAGAAGCAAAGCATCACATATGCTCGCAGCTAACAAAATGTGAAGCAAGACGAAACTTTCTATCAAACCGAGGAGTGAAAAAACTGAATGTGCTGTCAACGTCGATTTTCACAGCAAGTTCGACCAGCCAGTCCAAAAACACACTGGACAATGTCGGTAGAAACAAAAAAACGAAAAGTCTCCTATAGCGGGATTACGACAGTCTTCCTGCTTTGTCAGTTTAGTTAAACTGAACTTGACCGTAGAATATTTACTATTATTATTAATATTAATTTAAATGATTGCGAGCAACTAGCAACTATATTTTATTCCATTTTAAGATATTTTAATGTTTAATTTGAGACATTTATTTAAATTTTTAAGTTGATCCTAATCCTAATCGAAAAATTTTAGGATTTTCTAACTCAAATGAAATTAATTAACTAATTATTAAAAAAAGTTATTCAATCTTATGAATAATTATTTGAAATTTGGATATAGGAAATCAATTTTTAAAATCTGTGATCAGATTTATGTTAATTCTGATAATTGGATCTACGTTTAAACGAATATTTTATCAATTAACTCTTAAAAACATCATTGAATATTGTAAAAAAGTAACTAGCTTATTCTTTTAGAGCTTGCTAAATAAAATCAAAAAGTTAACTGTCTGATAGATAGCTAAAGACTTTAGAGCTTAATTGTTAATTTTTTCAAGATTGGCTAATTATTGCTCTTAAAAATGTCTAAAAAATACAAAATTTTTTGACTCTCTCTAATATAAATACTATCTGACCCCGGTAGCTTTCGATTATTTTTAAATATAACTAACTGATAAATTTAAATTATTTTTTTCAAAACCTTTTTGATGCATATATTTTAATTTTTCACAATACTTTTGTATGTAAAATTTGCAATTTTTTAAAAAAACAAATCAAATAAAATAACTTTTGCAAACTTGTGGTATTAGACACAGATCAATCGATTATTTTTATTTTGAATAAACTTTACCTCAGAATTTATTTAAACTATTGTTTTTGAATTTGTCGAAATTGAAAAGTATGCCCACGTGTTGCATTAAATAAAAATTTCTTTTAATTCATTCATTTTCTTTACTAAAAATGGGTAAATATGTATATGAAATGAAAGAGTTCGGGTACATGGAATGTTACAATCAGACTAGTGTATTGAAATCTTGTTTATTTAACAAGATGATTAACTACAATTATAGCTAGACTTTAATCTATCATAATGAAAACCATTAATGTCTTGAGCAACTTCTATTTTAATTATAAGATGCTTAAATTGATCAGATTTAATGCTATTCTGGGTATTGATATTAATTGATTTTAAATTTAATGAAGCTAGGATAAAAAAATATTAAAGAAAATTAGGAATTGATCATAGAAAAAAATTAATTTTATTTATATATAATAAAAAATATATATTTATTATGTTACCTTAATTTAATATTGTCAATTAGTGAAAAATATATCATAGACATCTTAAACTAATAAATTTTTTCTTTTATATGTTTTTAAAATTTCATTATTACCGCAGACTTCTAATTGCTTTACTTTTTATAATTTTCACGTTGAAGTTTCATCGATATAAAAAATTACGGATAAATATCGGACTCTTAATGATCTTAATATTTTTGGGATTAAAAATAATCCTAAATTTGGTAAAAATTACACTTATAACAAATATTTTTATTTTATTTATTTATTTAATAAATAATTGTGGGGAATGCCCCTGAGTTTGTCCGAATAGCCTACGCTTTATTTTAAACCATCAAATTTGAAATTTTGAATTTTTACAAAAGAAAAAAAGGAGTAAAAAAAGTAATAGATAAAATTTACCTAAATGTATTAATTGAATACAGAAGAATTTAAAACAAATATAATTTAATCGTATTTAAAAATAGTGAAAGAGAATTTATTCTTTTTCAAAAATATTTAGTTTCTAAATCAAAATAATCTCAGTTTTTTATCTTAGTTTTTCTAATATGTAAATTTTAATTAAAGAAAACAATTTATATTTTTTTAAAATATGAAAACGTTTTTTTTTTTTATCAACAATTGTACAAAAATATACTTAACTTTAATTTGAACATAATTAAACAAGACTTTGCTAGTTTTTTTATTCAATTTCTTGAAGAATTTAAAAAAAAATTAAAAATGATAGTTTAGAATTTTATTAAAGAGACAAAATAGATATGTTTTAACTCTTAGTTGAAATTTAAATCAAATGAATAGTTTTACAAGTATTGTTATAAAAGACAGTTAATTAAGTTAATAATCTAAATAAAAATGATTCTGCTCAAAAATGATCATTTAAAAAGTTTTTTTTAAATAATTTTTGAGAAAGTAATTTATAGCAGAAGAAAACTTTAATTGAAATTTAATTTTCCAATTATTAATAAAATAAAATTTACTAAAAAATTTTAAACTTACAATTACAATTAAATTCATTACATTTTTAGATATTATACTTTTTTTTCAAGAGTTTAAAAAAATTAACTTTTTAAATGTTTTAAAAACTAAAAAATTTTGAAAAATTAAATTGGATTTAATGAGATTTTTCGATATGATTAAACAATTTAACTACACATCAAAAATTGTCTCTTCAATAACTTTTTTTAATTAAAAAGTTCTTAATAATTTCTGAACATTATCAATAAATTTTGATCAAATTAGTTTGATGCACCTTTAGTTTGATAATAAATTTTCAAGAAAAATTGACAACTTTAATTAATGTTAAATCTAGTTAAAAAATAAAATAACTTTGCTTTTATTTTTTTTATCAATTTCTTCAATTTAAATTATCGACAGTGATCACTTGAATGTTCCCCATTCTTGCACTTTTTCTTATGGATTAAAATCCGCTATCATAATTGAATTACACATGTGCACTGGTTAATCAAGATGAGGTCTCATCATGGATATATAAAATTTTTTGTTTTTTATATTTTCCTATTTTTCAATTACATCAAACTTCATAGGTTTTTTTTGTAAGTAATGTCAAAAAAATGTTTTATAAATGGATGATATTTGATTAATTATAAAATGAAAAATTTTCGATCTTTTATAAAATAATAAATTTAAGTTATTTTAACGATTCAAAAAAGATTTTTAGTCAAAATAATAGCAAAAAAGTGATATTAGAAACAGTATTTATCAATTTTTTTTTCTTAAACTAATTTAAATAAAATATAACCAAAAAAATTAATAAAATATATCTTTGTCTGTTATTTTTTGAAGTTGCACTTGGCACAATATTTTATAATGAAAAATCGAATTATTATTGAAAAGTTTTGCGACAATTTAATCAAAATTAATTTCAATATTCACTAAAAATATAAAAAAAATTCGCCCTCTTACTCGGAAAAGGAAACTGCTCATCAAAATATCTATGATGTTTTTTATTATTTATTAATTAATATGAATAAGTCAAAATTTTCAAGATCCTTTTTATTAATTTATTAAAGAGCTAGGTCTCAAGTGATCCTTTATCTTTAATTGTAGTCCAAATTAGCTAGCTGGTTTCTTTCTATTCCTCTTGTGTATTTTCTCTACTTATAAAACTAATCGAAATATTTTTAATTTCAAAATAAGATAATTGAAATAGAACCAATTTAGGTAAATTTTAAGTAATGTCGTAAATAATTTTATCATATAAATAACTGTGTTTTCTTAGAGCGATTCAAAAAATTGTTTAAAAAAATACAAAACAAAAATGAAAACAAGCTTAGTTTCAAAATTTAATATTTTAATTTTGGTGTTTATGCTGATTGGCTATTCCTCTCAGTACACTCTAAGCAAAACATACTCATCCGAAAATGAAAGCCCAAATGATGAAATTGCGATCAAATCAGGTCTTCATTCTTACGAAGATGCATTTAGTGATTTAGATTTCGACGAACTCAAGTCTAAATTGACATTTATTCTTTCAAAAAAAGAAATTGATATGTTAGTCTCGATGATGAATAATAGTGAGATGGTCAAAAGAGATAGTGGAATAAAACGACCATTTAATCCTCAAACAAGTAAATTCTAAAAATTCAATCCAACAAAGGCAAAATTTTTATATTTTTAAAAGGATGGGGAAAAAGATCTTCAGTAGCTCGTTTCAATCCTCAAACAAGATGGGGCTAAAATCTGTTTTTTTTTTTTTATAAATTTTTATTATTTTTATCGTATTTTAAGTATTTAAAAAAATAAACTTATTAAATTATTTAAAGAATTTGTACTTGTTTAAGTGATAGTAAAATGTAGCGAGTATCGAATATGTGTTTTAAAAGAAAAACATTTGGTCTTATATGTTGCTTCTGAGATAAAATTTATTTAAGCTAAAAGCGAGAGCAAAAGTTTAATTTTTATAGTTTTCAAATTTTAAAAATGAAACGCGGATTTTTTTTGCTCATTATAATCCTGGGTATTTTTTTTTATAATTTTTATTATTTTGTTTTAAAATATTGACAGATTTTAAAGACTTTTTATGCTACCAAATCAATTCTTAGAAATTTAAGAATTTAGAATGATTTTTCAAATTTTTGTTTAATCAATCAAGTCAATTAAATATTAAATTTATTTGTATCTTTTTAATAAACAATTAAAATTATAATTTCCAAAGAATTATTTATTTTTTTTATTTAATAAAAAAAATATTTATTATTTTTAGGTGGGTTTCTCATCATGTTCAATTCACATTTACTATTAATTCAAGGCCAAATGTAAATGTAATTGTCTTTAAAGTCCACTTGCAATATCTGGTAGTTATCGCTGAATTTTATTTAACCATGTTTTCAACCATAAATTTGTTAAATATTTCTATTCAATATAAAGTTTAATTATTTTTATCAAGAACAAAAAATATAGGCATAAATTTTTTATAATTTGACAATTATGCAAAGCTGTCAAAAAAAATCTTAACTAAGAAGTACTTTGGTAGGTATCTACTCAATTATTTTAATTAATCATGTTCATCGATTAATTTCATTTATTTTGTTAGATGCACTTCATAGTTTAACATTAATTAACAATCGACGGTTTTGTGAGATTAAGTACAATAGAATTACATTTTCTCTTGCTATTAAATTTTTGTATATGAGATATCAGATAAAAAGACCAACAAAGTTAGTATAGTATAGTATAGTGGTTTATTGCAACGCATAAATGCGTAAATTCTGACAACAGATTATATGCAAAAAGTTACTTAAAGATTTTCTTGACACGCAGACTACTGTAGCTTTTCGTCCTTATTGTTTATACTTTAATTTTTATTTACCAAATTTACTATTATTTCAAAAATTACTAAAAACAATTGTTTTTTTCAGGCGACTGAAAGGAAAGACTAAGATTCAATCCAAACTGTCCGGGTTTAAACCCAATCTATATTTTTAAATAAATAAATAAAATAGTTCAATAGAACAAAACAAAATGTTAAAAATTCTCATAACTTTTCTTTTAAAGTCAAAAGGAAGTTCTGTAAATACAACATGGTGCAACATTCAAATTTGCACTATTATCAACGATCTGGTAAGACTCTGCAAATTAAGCATAATTTATATTTTGACAAATTTAGCTATAGTGCATTTTGCAGAGAATTAGCACACTTTAACTTTTGATGCTGTAACTACTGATTTGAGATAGCTTTATTTTCATGACTCTCCGGTTATTCCATTTTACTGTATAAACAATCATATTTAAAGATAAATTTAAAATACGAAAATATATTGATTTACTTTTCCACATTATTTACCAATATAACAAGAGAACATTCCCGAAAGCTAATTCAATTTCACTCAATGAAAACCTGCCAATGTATGATGGCACACCAAAAAAGGTTAGAATAGTGTTTTCAAAAGAATTATTAACAGGAAAACTAAATTATTTAATTTTTTAATTCTGAAATATTTAATGATAGCAATGTAATTAATTACAGTATGTTGCAAAAGTTTAGAAATTTTTTTATTTGTTAGCACAAAGATTGTTTTTATGAGTAAAAAAAGGCGGGAAAAAAATAAAAAAACGGCTTTGATCAGAGACAGAACCAGTCTCTTCATATGGTTTTTTAGTTGAAAAGACACATTTTTGAGATACACCTAACAACTTGGCTATTTCGTTTTGCTTTTTATTTCCACTTTGTAGCAGACCCACGACCTGTCATTTTTGTGGAATAGACACATTTTTTTACCCATTTTTTGCCAATTTAAAGATTTTCTGGTAATGTTATTTTGAGACCAAATGAGGAGTTGGAGAGTTTTTAAATTAAGCAGTTTAAGAGCAAAATTTACTCAAAATAAGAAGAAATTTAAGAATTAATCATAAAAGTGTGAAAAAGGTAGTAATGATTGCTAAAACATTTAGATTATCCGAATTTATACTAATTTTTAGAGGAAATTTTTTGATTGTTAATTTTTAAGAGATAATTATATTTTTATGTCGAGTGTGATATATCAAATTGAAGAGAAAAAAAAATTCAAATTAGAGCTTTTATTTTTTTTTGCATTCTAATATTTTTGAAATTCAATATATAAAAAAATTTAGATAAATAAAATAATTAATTTCTAAACTTTTCCAACATACTGTATAAAACTAATTTTTATAATTGTTAAAAGTAATCTTTTTTTTTCTAATACAATTTTAAATAAATATAAGAGGTATGAGGAAATTTTCATATTTCGATTTTTCAAAAAAAAGGAGTTAATAATTTTTGAATTTTTTATTTAATTAAAAGTTTTTATTATTTTTAATTTAAATCAGGCACTAAAGAATACTATAGTTAAAGTCTAATTAATTTCATTCTTTAACACTAGTAGCACCAAGCATTTTTTCACATTTTTCTTAATTTAAAATTATTTTATAAAATAAACTATAATAATTTTATAAAGTAATATTATTTTTAAAGAAAATTTTAAAATTTACATATAACAAAAAAGATGTATTCATATGAAAAATCTATTCAAAAGATACGAGGATTTAAAAATTTTTAAAACGAGTCATTTTGACTCGTTTGGTGCTTCTAGTGTTAAAAAGAGCTAATAAATATACCCGATCTTGAACAATCCTTTTTAATAAAAAACTAGATTTCGAATTTAAAAAAAAATTGATTTTTTAACAAAAATTAATTTATTTTAAAAATTTTTTTGAATAAAATTTTTTTAAAGTTAAGTTCTGTTTTCATGCTTATAAAAGTCTTAAGATAAAAATAATTTAATTCATAAAATGAATTTAAATTATAATAGACGAAAAACAAAATTTAATTTAAAAAAAAATTAAGATTTTTCAGGTATCCAAAAAAAACGCTTCTAATTAATAAATTTATTCATCAAAGAAAGTCAAAGAATTATGCAAAATTTCAAAAAAAAATATTTTTTTTATCTTTGTCATCAAAATTGGATTGTAGAAAATTCATCTCATTACAAGTGGATACTTATTGATGAAATATAATAGAATTCTGAATAAAAATTTAACTCGTTCAAAAAAAATTTAATTTCAAAAATGAAAATGATTGAAATATTAAAATAAAAGTTTTTTTTTTTTAAATTATTTCAAGCTGAAAAAAATATTTGAAACATCGTACTTTTTCTATTTTATTTAAAGAGTAGATACATTTTATACTTCAAATCCAAAAAATTAAACCATATATAAGATGAAATCAGACTTGGGTATAAATCACAAAATAAATTCTCAAATTTTTTTAATAAAAAACCTCAAGTCATTGATATCACTAAAAAATTACTTAATTTTTTACTTCCACACAAGTCTGAATAAAATCATACTATTGATTAGTTGCTAAGAACTGTCGATTTAAGCAACTAGATTGCTAAAAATTGATTTTTATAGTGTATAAATTTTTTTTTAAATTTTTAGGCTATTTTAACTTTTTTATTATATTTGTTTATGTACCAAAATTTTATATTCCCAATAGCTTTTAGAAACCCAGTGGTGCAAAATTCTAAATTATTTTCCATTTAAAGGTTTTTATTTTAATAAATATGACAGCCAATAAAACAGTAATTCAATTAAAAAATTGATCTGGGTTTCAAAATTTTTTTTAAAAAAACAAAATTTCAAAAAAAATTGTCTAAATTTATTATAATTATTTCTTTTAAATAGTTGTATGTCATCTGTCATCTGAAACCGAAGCAAAATGGATCAAGAATCCCCATGTGCAAAGGAAAACTTATCATATTATTGAAAATTTCAAAATATTTTTCTTACCAAATAAAACAACAAAACAAATGAAAAGAACATACAAACCAAATGACAATTTTTATTTTATTAGCTAGTTAATATCTTGCCGCTTTTTTCAATAAACATAAGCATTTAATTCAAATAATTTATTTAAATATCAAATTAAATAATAATTATTTTAAATAACATAGATTTAAAGATAACTAAGTAAAGAATAAAAAATAATAATCTAATTATCATGATCATCTGCATTTTTTCCTGAGCCCAAAAAAGACTCGAAAATATTCTGGAAAAAATTGCTCGGCTGAATATTCATTGAAAAATGAGGCACAGGCAATTTTTCTAAGTTGTTGATAAAACTATCATAAGTCTTGGAAAATAGCTCCCTACTAGCATTGTTAAATTTTTCTATCTCTTTCATTTGATCTCCATAGAAATACTCTATATTATCACTATTGGCGTATATACTCATGCTGCTTTGTTGATGAAAAAATGTTCTATTCCCAAAATGAAATGATCCAAGCTTTATTCGAGCAATTTGCTTTCCATCAAATTTGGCTATTAGGTCTACACATCCTGACAATGAATGATTTCTTGCGTCTAGCTGATAAAATTTAAGACACAATTGGGCTAAGGGTACACCAGTATGAAAGCACAAATCAGGCGGATTTACAACTTCATTATCAAATCAAAATTAAAATTTAATTTTTAGTTGTTTTTTTTTACCTGAAATAGATTTTTCGTAGAAAATTTTTCCATCTAAGTCAAATTTAACATAAATATTGTCCAAATTAGAATAACTCATGTTCAAACATCCTAAGAAAAAAAAGTTTCTTAGTTTAGAAGGGCAAATTGAAAATTAAACATTACCAGTGTCATTTAGCTTAATTTTTTTGACCTCAACATGAGCACAGCAAGAACAATTTCGACTCTCACATTTACATCCGTACATGTAATTTCTTTTTAAACCAGTCTGGTTAGTGCTATTTTGATCAAGTTTTATTGATTCGTCAAGCCAACTTTTGTGCTCAGCTATGGGGTTCCAATTGAAAAATCTTTCTGCCATTGAATCGAATGGATTTATGAAAAAAGCATTTGAAGCTTGAATAATCAAGATGAACGTTAAAAAAGAAACAATTTTGAAATTCATCATTTGAATTTGGATTTTTTTTTATTGAAATTATTTTAAATTGAAATTCTCTTGGATCTTAAATATTTATAATAGATATGAATTTTAATTGAGCGAATCTTCTAGATTATAATAGAAACACATCTTGAATAACTAGGGTGTAATACTACAAAATTTTGAATTTGTAGATTTGTCTAGAATTTTAAAATATAGATATTGCAATAATTGTTTATCTATTATGCTTGAATTTAGTATTAGTTTTATTTTGGTACAAATGCTAAATAAACAGTCAAAATTTTTCGAAAAAAAAGCCAATATTTGTTCTATGATTTTTAAATATTTGAATGATTAGCTATTAGACCGCTTGTCCTAAATTTTCTAGAAAAAAGTTTTTTTTATTTCAAATTTATTTTCATTAGAGATAAAATTAAAGTATCATTTCTAGAATCTTATTTTAGATTTTTATCTGAATAAATTTTATTTCTTTTAAATCATAAATAAATTTTTACACAGCTTTAAAGCATCTGTATACGCTTTTTATTTAACACCATTTTAAAGAATCAAAATCTGATCACACTTTTTTTACAGTGTTTTCTCGAAATAAATAAAAATCAAATTACTGTAACCCCTACATACATTACAATGTACATCGTCCCAAGGGC
>PJRA01000303.1:63019-105181 GCA_016987375.1 Brachionus koreanus
TTAAACATGCGCCCCGTATTGCAGAGACATTTTGAAGATTTTTCCACCCTCAGTGGGTTTTGAACCCTCCACCCTCTGCTTGCATGACTAACACGCAAACCACTCGGCTATACGGACTATGGTTATGGTCTAATAAAAATTATTGGAAAAATTGATTCTTTATTAATTTAATTTATTATTTTTATCCAAATTTAGAACTGATTATTTGATTAATTATACTAAATAATTGAACAGTTTTTTTGTTTGTTTCTTGGTCCTTTTAGTCTATCCTTTTTTCTGACTATTAGAGCTTCTTCATTTTTACTAAGTAAATTGAGAAGCCTAAATTGACGATGAAAGGTACCTTTTTGATGATAACATTGCACTTCTAACACGAGAAAAAGAATCCAAATTGGCCTGAAATAGGTACTATCCTTCCCGAGTCACAGTCTGGCTTTCGCATAAAATAAAGTACATAATATCATTTGATAAATACTGGCATTTGTGAAAAGCTAAAATCACTAGGTCTAAAAACAAGCCTCTAAAAATTGGATAAAATTTTTTTTTCAAACCATCGAACTTTTAAAGTTTTCCTAAATGAATCATCTTCTCAGACAAACTCTATTGAAATAGGTTTCCAACAAGGAAGCTGTTTATCATCTTGTATCTTCATACTTTATTTTAGCGGCATAGTAATGAAGCTGGCGACAAATGTCAAAATTGCTAATTTTTGCAAACCTTTTTATTTGGTATACTTATAATCTTAAGCTTGGCTTAAGCTTTGGCTGGATGTTTGATTTATTCTTCACGTCAGCCAGCAGAGCTGAGAAGAAACTACCACAGCAAATATTCTATTAAAAGTTGAAAACCAAGAAATTTCTCTCGAATCTACGCCAACCTTTCAATGCATCAAGCTTGATCCAAAGCTAAAATACAATCAGTATTTCAAAGAAATTATCTAAAAAGTCTCACGAAAAGGTCAACATTCTTCAAATGATTAAAAGGATTCAAATGAAGGAAGTCAATTTCTTAAAACAAGTTTAATGCAAAACAAATCACTTCGAAATACACCATATTTCAAACTCTAGACATTTTATTTTAAGCAACTATAATATATATTTGATTTAACTTTATTTAATTAGAATTTTTTATTATTAATTTTCTAGGTTTTCCTAACCGTAGAGCTTAAAAACATTTGAAAAAATGAAATTGAAACACTAGAAACTACTAAAGCTACAAATTCATCATCAGCATCCACTACTAATAGGCTTGAAAGTTCAATTTTTATTTTTAATCAGGATGTACCATCGACGTTTCGTGTTCTAAGTAAAATTCCAGTTTTGATAATCCGAACCAATTATAGCAACTTTGGCCAGTCAAAATTGTAATTCTATTCCATTGGTTACTCAGCTTTCTTGAGAAGATATCAATTTATCTAGTACAAATGAAGAAGCTCTAATAGTCAGAAAAAAGGGTAGACTAAAAGGACCAAGAAACAAACAAAAAAACTGTTCAATTATTTAGTATAATTAATCAAATAATCAGTTCTAAATTTGGATAAAAATAATAAATTAAATTAATAAAGAATCAATTTTTTCAATATTTGATTCTTGATATTACACCAAATACATAATTTTAACAAAAAATTTTATTTTCATGTTTAAATCAGATCTTGATAACACATTAAATTGAGAATTTCAGAGTTTATTATTAACCTTTACCCGTGATTTTACTATTAGACAGATCATAATTTCATAATTAGAAATGTTTTAAAATGTGTAAGATGAACTTTGGCGCATGATTCAAAAGTAGTTCTAAGCCTGTATTTTTAGGCACATAGAATCAGATTATTAAAATATGAAAATAATTAAAATTTTTTTTTCTAGTTTTGAAAAAAAAATAAGCTCTTTTTGCCATGTTCAAGACTCATGAATGACCCATGTCTTAAGGCTTTTTGTCCTCAGAGGTAATAAAACTTCAAATACTGGTTCGAAATATCAGTTTTTATAGAATTTTATGCTTGTTAAAATGAATTAGAAATTGTTTTCTTCGGACCTTGACTTTAACTTTATGACTTTTGAACAACTATGGTTCAAACAAGAGTGCAAGTGAAGGAAGAATACGAATTATAGACAATTTTTTAATATGATAATGAAAGAACTGCGATTTGATTGAATCAGATCAAATTACAGCTTATAAATATTATAATTTTTTTATTTTTATTAAGCTTATTATTTTAAATAATAATATATAATTAAAATTTAGAGCATTTAATATAATTATAAATATATGGTAAAAATTAAAATATGCCTTGAAGAAAATTGTATTTTATAATTGAGAAAAAACATAAAAATAATATATTTTGTTTAATAATAAAACATTTGTTTTATTATTTTTGATTAATAAGACAATTTTACATACAGTTTGTATAGAAAAAAAAATAATTTTTTTCAAATTTTTCTTGAGATAATTAGGTTTTTAAAATAGAAAATCAGCAATTGATCGCATTGAAATGAATGAAACTAATTCAGGTATTAAACAAATTTTTCCAATGGATCCTGCAAGCGATGTATGCAGTTCAACAAAGTCGATACATCAATCGACATCTAAACCAGAATCTCCTCCGAATTCGGTTTCGTCATCATCCCAATCAGAAAAATCACCAAATTTAGTGACAATTACTTTAAAAAACATAAATGATTCAAGTCAAGATAGCTTAAATTATTCATCTTGTAGCGGTCTAGTTTCGTCAACGACATTTTCACCAAAAGGTTTAAAAGATGATAGAAAAAAAAGTAATCACAATGAAGTGGAACGACGGCGGAGAGATAACATAAACAAATGGATAGTAGAACTATCAAAAATAATACCTGAATGCTGCAATGATCAGTCAAAACATGGCCAAGTAAAATTTAGCAGCCAAAGTGTATTTATAAAATAATATTTATATTGATTAAGAGTAAAAGTGGAATATTGGAAAAAACAGTTCAGTATTTAGTTAACATTAAAGAAGAGAATGAAATTCTTTGTAGTAAAATTAGAAGTCTGGAAGGCATTGAATCTGAAAATGAAGCTTTAAAGCGTAAAGTAATTTTAAAATTATCAATTTTTGAATTTTAGTTTTTAATTTTGATTTTTTGAGATTGATGACTATTTAAAAGAAAATGAAGAGTTTAGAAAAAAAATACACAAAGAAAATATTTTAGAAAATAAAACCTGATTGAATTTAATTTATTCATTACTTTTATTTTTTTTATTCCAATTTACTTTAATATGTTATTTCTTTTAATTTTCTTTTTAATGATGTAAATTATTATTTTTTCTTTTACTTAAACTTTCTTTAAATTAATAAAAAAAAATAATTTAAATATTTACTTTTTTTATATTGACTAAAAAATTTTAAGGATAATTCAGCTTTTAATTCTGTTTAAAGATATTATGTTGGCTTAAATTTTTAAATTAAAGATAAATTCAAATTTTTTATCAAATGGATGAGAATCTACTTTCAAGTTTGGAGGGAAATAAATAAGTTCAGATCAAACAAATGTACAAAACAAGTTTTAGATGTTGCAATACATTTAAATTAAAGCGAGGAAGAACTGCAGGTTCAAAAAAAATATTTCAAGTTTTAAAATAAATTTGCTAAAGGCTCTTCAAAATAAAATAAAAAAATAGCTTATGCTAAACAATTATTAAAAAAAATTTTAATAAAATGATACCAGTAAATTTATTTACACTTAAACATTTTTTCTACCTAAAAGATTTATTCCTAATTTAATTAGGCAAGATATTTTTATTTTAATTTTTAAAAAATTATTATTTATCAATATTTTACATATGCCTTTGCTATATGGCAACCAGTTTAATCATCAAAATCGTTTTCCTCATAATCTCCCCACTTTAATCACTAATTTCATTTTCATTTAATTTATCCTCATTTTACTAAACGGAATCCATAATCATTGTCTCAGTCATTCGAACTACTCACTTTTGCTTTTGTTTTTGATATTTTATTTAATTATAAAGCAAAAGCATTATATTTTAGAAAAAATTCAAAAGAAAGAAACCCATTTAAATAAAATGAATATTTTTTTTTCAATTTATTTTAAATTTTTATTAATTTAGATTTATTTTGAAGAATTAAATAAATTAATATGAAAATCTAAATTTTTAAATTTTTGTTCTCAAAAATAACACGATTTTAATTTGGACTTTTTCTTGATGAAAAATCCAGACTCAAAACTCTATTTAAAACTTCATTGTATTTAAAATTAATGTTTCTTTTAAATTGAATAGTTTACACAGAATAAACAAGTTAAATTTTTCAAATATTATTTATTTATTAATAAAAAATTTTGAAGCTTTTAAATTTTTAATTATAAAAAAAAATAAATGTCGTAATTCTTATTATTCATAACTCTACTAAGTGATAAAATAATTTTTTCCAAGCAATAGTAAATCGTTTAACTATCTAGCATGATCGAAATTTATGAAGGTAATTAAAAAAAACAAAATTCTTAAAAGTTGATAATATACTAACAAATTTAATTGTTTTGTAGATATGGTGAATAATGCAACTGTGCATTCAAAATTCACCCTAATTTATCTAAAAACATCAATCACTAAGGAAAATTTATTAATGAAAAATGGACAGATTTTATACGAATTTAATTTTCTTTAAAATTGATAAGAAATAAATTTTGAAGAAATTAAGTCGTCAATTTTTATATTGCCTATAAAAAAATTTAAAGTTTAATAATCTTAATTGAAATAAAAATTTTATCTAATTTTGTGCCACTGTCATAAAGAAAAAATAATTATTTAGTTAGACTGCTCCAGTTGCTAACAATAAAATCTGTCATTGAATTTTTTTTCTATTTCCTTTTGTCATTTGAAATTAAGGCTACTATAGAAAAATTGCCGTGTCAAATATTTGGCCAAATAGGCACTTGAAAGATATTAAACTGTTGTAATTCGACTTAAGCCATAGACAACATACATTGGCACTTTATTTTTCTAAAGCTTAAACAAAACTAATTTAATCTCAAAAATCAAAATCAATTGCCCGAAAGGTTTATTGAAACTTTTTTTTATTTATAGAACAACAAAATAAAGGTAAATTGAATTTGTTTCAATTAATTTTGCCACTTTTTGATTTCAAGTCTCTTGTTTTAATCAACCGACCAGTCATTCGTTTAATTTTAAATTGAAAAAAAAATCTCGCTTTTGAATAGAAATTTTTTTTTAAATTGTTTAAGTCATTTCTAATTAAATTAGTAACTTAAACGAATAGAAGTTAATCAATTATTACTTTTTTTCTGTTTGGTATGCAATTTTCATTTAAAATCCTTTCAAACAAATAAATTTATTTAAAATAGAAAAAAAAAATTTGTAACATTGAAAAATTCATACCATAGGTGACTATTGTTGAGACTTTTTTGCCTATTGTCTCTTTATTTTAATAAAATAGTATTGTTTAAAGCAAAAATCTATTAATATCAAAACTATTAATTTAGCGTTAGCTTATATGGCATTGTCAATTATGCAACTTTGCCATATTTCTACGTAAAGCTTTTCTTCAATTTTTAATTTAAAAAAATTGTCAATTAAACTTTTTCATAGATCTAAATTTTGACTTTTTAATTTTAATTGACCGATCACGATCTCAAGTAAGTTTTTAAATTTAGTTTAAAAACGCTATGTGATGATTTTTAATAGATTATACAACGCAATAAAACATAAGTGATAATTAACTAAGTCACGAGGTACAAGTTTAGACTTTTTTATGCTGGATTAGGGGGATTTTGTTTTCAAAACTTTCTAATTTTTCTAGTTCTCTAAAATAACTTTAAAAAATATTCAGAAGATTTTTATTTATATGATATATTAACTCGTTCTATTTTAATTTTATTGACATCATAAGATGATAAACGCATCAGGTTGAGATCGCGACCTTTCTTTTCCTTTTTGAAATAATAATTGAGGGGAACACCCCTGGGTTTGCTTTTGAATATGTAAAAAGTAAAAAAGATGATAGAAAAATTTCTAACCAACTTTAAGTGATAAAAATTTTTTGTTATTTTATTATTTGAATTATTAATAAAGATATCGTATTATTATTAATGAATTTAGACTCAAACAAAAAAAATTTAAAAAATGTAACTATTATAAAACGTACAATTGACCATAATAGGCAAAACTTATTTAATAATAACGACAAATGTAATTTTAATTTAATTTGGATTAAATAATTTTAAGGGAAAAAACCCCAAGCAGCTTAGGGTGGAAAAAGTTCCTTTTTTTAGTCTTTTCAATTGAATCAAGTGACAACTAAAACAAAAAGAAACTAAAGAATTAAAGTTATTTAATAATTTAGTATTTGTATTTTAAGCAATCTCTTTAAAATAATGTCCTTCTTATATTTTTTATTTTAATTACAAATTATTCAATTTTTAATTTTTTTTCTATTTTTTTACATCATTCAAGGAGTGTTGTCTGAAATTAACCAACTAGCCAAAAATTAAAAAAAAAATGGCCATTTTTTAAAATTTTTTATTTTTAAGTATTAGTTCTACTTTTAAGGAGGTTTGTTTAGTCAAATAAATATAAAATATGAAAATAAGCGACAATTTAAGTCTTTTTGTTTTAAATATTTGATTTATTTTAGAGAAAAAATTGAATATGAATTTTATTTTCAATTTGATAGACAATCATCTAAATAATAATGCTAATAATATAAGCCTTAAACAACAAAAACAACAAAATTATTAATTTTTTTGAAAATTTTTATTTTATT
This sequence comes from Brachionus koreanus, assembly GCA_016987375.1. Taxonomy (NCBI): domain Eukaryota; kingdom Metazoa; phylum Rotifera; class Eurotatoria; order Ploima; family Brachionidae; genus Brachionus; species Brachionus koreanus. The sequence continues at coordinate 69,795 of PJRA01000303.1, forward strand.
TATTTAAAAATGGCTTGATCATCACTGAAGATAATTTTATCAATATTTTGATTTGAATATTTATTAAAATTATTACTGATAAAAGAGATGAAATCAATAGGTTTTTCGTTTAAATTTAAATTCACATTAAAAATTTATGAAATTTAAAATTTCTTAGTTATATTAATATTTTGAAACTAAAAAAAAATTATTTTTGCTTACAGCAAGCAATTATGAATCTTTTTTAATTGAGTTTTTTTTTAGGTAAGAAATTTTAAAAATTTGATTCGTCCAGATTTGAATGATTGAGTTAATAATCTTGTTAAGCAGTCAATTAGCTAAAATAAAGCATGAATATCTAAAGCATATGAATAGACTTATTTGAAAATCAATTAAACAAGAGAATTTCTAACTTTTAACAAGTTTGGTATTACATGAAAATTTCACTTGAGCTTCTAAATTAGTGTTAGTAGCTTAACTTGATAAAATCAAACCCAAAATGTAAAATTGTATCTTGTATTTTCACGAGCACAGCTGTGAAAAATGAATGCTTCAAGTATTCGAGTCGATTTGTTTATCTACTAGTAGAATTAAATCAATATAAAACTTGCATATTTTTTTCTTGTTATTCCAAATTTGTTAAATGATTTTCATTGTTTGTGTTCTAGCTTGATAAGATTAAAGCTGCTAAGTGAGTCGGTGTTTTAAAACTCGATACAAGCTTATTTATTTATTGGCCAAGTGTCATTTATTTAAGTCCATTTTCTAATGGACAAACAGCAAGAATCAAAATATTTTATCTTTATTTTAATTTGCAATTAAAATTCTATTAAGCTTTAAATGATTGTTGCAATCGACATTATTAATAGCACTCTTCGTTTGAAATAAACAATTAAAAACAATTTATCTTATGATTAGATTGCAACAAACCACTGAATTTATGTTCAGCTACCTCGTAATATATGTCCATAAGCCCTAAACCTAATGTCTAAAATTTGGTAAAAAACAAAATTTATTTTGTTTGCTTTTATTTTCAGCAAGATAAGAAGAAGTAGTACTTTTGTTCGCAATAGACATAAGCGAACAATAAGATCAAACATTAATTGAAAGCTTTTAATACCCACTAGGTTCAAAGAGGCTTGCAGATAAGTGAACATATTAAAAGGACCAACTAGGTGCATGAAAGATATCAGCCTAAAACAAAAAAAAAGATAAATCGATTAGTGTAAATTTGTTTTTAAGATGTACAATTTCAATTAGAAAATTGTTTATTTAAATTAAGTCTGTTCGAATTAGTTGAGAATTTGTATCAGAAAATAAAAGAGTATATATTTATTTATTGAAAATTAATTTTCGTAAAATTTATTCCGAAAATGACTTAAATAAGCAACAAGTTAGCTTTTAAATCTATTAATTGATAAATCACTCTTTAAACATTTTTTTTTATCTTTCTCTTTAAAAAAAGAGATAACTTAGAACACAACTTTTCTTAATATAATAAACATCGACCCGAATTAATATTTATTTCAAGAGTTTTATTTTTTGTTTTTGTGATATCTTAATTTTTTTTCATAGACAAAGCTTAAGGTGTTGATTTCAAATGAACTTTAATTTGTCAATTTAAATTTATATTTTAAAGCTTATAAAAATGTCCAGTAATGACCAAAACCAAAATTTGACATCCAAAATAACCCCAACTAACATATTTGAATCTCTAATGCTGTCCAATGCAACAGTCGCCTCAACTCCAATTGAGCAAGCTCAAAATTTTCTCAATCAAGTATTTTACACCAGTTCATTTCATTCAATTATGCCGTCAACAAACTTATTCAATCCTGGTTTTTACGCCAGTCCAAATTACCCGGTTTCATCTATTAATCCTAACCATCAATACAAACAAAATAATTCGTTTGGCATGCAAATGAACAAGAGTTTGGAAAAAAGAGATTCAGAATTGAAAAGCATACAGCGTTTGAAATATTTAGACGACTTGGTTAGTCGTTCAGTTCAAACATCCAATTTAGAATTGGAAAAAACACTCATTTACGAACATCGCTTATTTCCTCTACTCAAATTTATGTTTGAAAAATGTGAACTAGCAACTCTAAATCCTGATTTGTTAGCCACTACTGATAAGGTATTTTTATTATATTGATTGTTTTGTTTTAACTTTATCACTCTGAAATAAAGAAAATAAACATCTCAAGTTCGAACTACTTTGACATTGAGCTAAAAAAATTTTTAAAAGACAATGAATTGAGACTAATTGATCAAAGTCTTGACAAAGTAATCAAAAACTCTTCGAATGAGCATTTGAAACAAGTTTATTTGTCAGTGAACGAATTGGTAAGAAAAATTTATTATTTTAATTTTAGATAGTAAATTAATTTAGAGATAAAAATAAAAAGAGTTTAATCTAAATTAAATGAAAATTTTTTCTTCAAATTGATAGCTAAATGTAATATAGAATAAGATAAATAAATTATTTAAAAATTTTTTGTTGTTGTCGATAATTGTTTTGACAATTCATTTGCTATCCATCAAAAAAATCATCTGACTTGATCACAAGTTTTAATAGAAAATTTTTTAATCTCGGCAAATATGTTTATCTAGTTATAGTTTATTTTAAAATTATATTATTTAATTATGATTTTGATGTGACAATATATTTTAATATATATTTTTTTTTAATTTGAAGATAATGAATGTGATACTAGTGTTGAGAATAAATTTAATTGAAATAGAAAAAGTAAACGAATTGTGTACTGACTTTGTGGACCAGTACGTAGAGGCTCTAAAAGTGAAACTCAATAGTGATAACATATTTAATATTGATGAAGAAGAAGAAGAGGAAGATCGTTCAAATGAGTTCGATGAGCAAGATAAATCTGGCTCTGGAGGCAAGTTAAAACGGTGTAAAAAAAATGCTAAAAAATCAGCTAAATCACCAATGGATTTGTGTACATCGACCCCAATCAAATATGAGAATCAAACTTATGAAATATCGCCAAATGTTAGCTTATCAAAAATAAAATTCAACATGCTCTCAGCTGATAAAAGTGACAATTCGTGTCTAAGTGATGCGTCAAACAATTTATCAATCGAAGAAGAATCTAACAATTTTTGTGATGATGAGCATCAATATTTGAATGATAGCACAAATATTCAAGAAGATTTGGATGAGTTTGATGAAAACGTGTCTATTAAGTCTCATGTGTCAACTTATGTTGAAAAGTCATCTTCATCATCTTCTTCATGTATCAATAAATCTTATTCCTCAAACAATGATGATTCACTAAATTCAAAGAATAAGCGTGGAGTCCTGCCAAAAAGTGCCACAAATGTAATGAAAAAATGGCTTTTCCAACACATTGTTGTAAGTATTTATTTTTAGTAGTAGATATTAGAAATAAATTTTCTGAACTTTAATGAAATGATTTTTTTTCGAATCAGTGTTTTTATTTTTTAATTTTCACTGTGTTCAGGCATTTTAACCAATTTGAAATATCTCTACAGAACAAACTGATAGCCTAAATTTAAAATAGAAATAATTAATTTTCATTTAAAGCATCCATATCCAACTGAAGAGGAAAAGAGACAAATAGCGATAAAAACAAATTTGACTCTTATACAAGTAAATAATTGGTTCATAAATGCTCGCCGCCGCATTCTACAACCAATGTTGGAAGCTTCTAATCCAGATCTTACCAAAAAGAAAAAATCATCTCAAGTGTCCAGTATTAAGCCCTATCAAAAGTAATCTAGAAAATAAAATCTTTTTTAATCTAACGATTTTCTGATAGTAGTAGATATTGGCCTCCGAGTTTAAGTCATTTGGGACAAAAAAGTAGCAAGACAGAATCCGAAAAATATTGTCAAAATACATATGAAGATGGTCCAATGGCCAAAAAATTAAAAACAGGAAATGATAGCTCTCAAAGAGAGGCTGATCAGTCTAGCACAAGTGAAAAAAGTCAGAAAGGAAGTGACCATCTTTTTCAGCATATGTATTCACAATTTAATACAACATGTAATGTACCTTCGATTCAATTACTAGCAAATAAACCGGTGTGTAATTTCCATGATATTCCACAATCTTCGAAAAGCTCATCTCAAAAACAAAAAAGTATTGTTTTTTTTTAACTTGCATTAGAAAATTTTTTCTTATTTTTCGAAAAGGTTTTAGAATAGAAAATTTGATTGGAAATGATGATTCAAAGAAAACTGATGAAACAAAATTTATTGAATTTATGCAGCAACAGTTTTATCAGCAAATTCAGTGTCTGAACCAAATATCGCCAAGCTCCAGCTTTAGTTGTGTTACACCAGGATCTAGTTTTTTACCTCATCAAAAACCTTGACAAAGAAAGTCAATTTTATTACCGTTTTGTTTATAATTGTAATTTATTCATCAAATTAAATTTTTATAAAAATTTTAAAAATGAGAAAAAAATTTGAATTTTACACACATTAATTAATTATTTTAGAATAATTTTTTTCCCATTTGAATTTCAAATGTAATTAGTTGATTTTTTTAAATTTTGTTATATAAATTCAAAAACATTTTTTTTTTTAATTAAAAATTTTTTAAAACAAAATATATTTTAGATTATCTTAAGAATATTAATTTTTGAAACAATAAGTATTAGCTATTAAAAAATACTCAAAATAAGTTTTGAGTAATTGAAATAATTAGATAGTTTAATACTTGAATGAGTGATGTAAAATTAAGAATTTTGTTCTTGGTCAATCAAAATCTTAGATGTATGAAGTGAGTTCCCTCAGCGATCTCTTCTTGGTCCACACATCTCTTTTTCATTTATATATAAGTAAAATTAATATTCTCATATTGATTATATTCTTTAAAATTAGAAAACTGATCTTTTGATTAAGCTGTCTAAATATGCACAAAAAATCAAATCTAAATTCTAAAAAATCTCGAGATATTATTGAGGCATTAAAAATTACATAAGACTCTTCAACTTTAGCATGAGGCAAAATAAATAATTAAAAAGCTTTTGAAATTTACACTTATTAGATAGGTCGTATTATCTTAACTCAATTTAGAACTAAGTTCCTTAAAAAAGTCAGTTTTAATATAAAACGGAAAACTTTTTCATTTATAGTTTTTTTTTTAAATAACTAAGACTTTTTTTTTTGAAATTAAGAATTCAAAAATATTTCACACGTTTTATTTTAATGGTTATTATAATATTCGATGTAGCTAAAAACTGTTGTAATTTAAGAAAACAACTTTCCAAGTTGAATTCTAAAATTTTTAAATTGAATATTTTATTATATTTAAAAATAAATGATTAATGATTTTTTTTTAATTTTTTATCTTTTAGTCATATCATATTTGAATAAAGTCTGTAATTTTAAATAAAAACTTTACCTGAAAATATGATTAGTAATAATTCTAACTTGTTTTACTAAATGACTTAGAAATAGTCAATCAATCATAAAAATAGAAGATAATTATTCTAAGTAATGGTTTTATTTTCTGAAATTAATTTGGTTTGAAATAATTTTGATTCTATACTCTCAAAAATGAACGAAGCATTACATTAATTCTTATTAAAAAATGAATAATAATAGATTTTTTTTTAAAATAAATATTCTTATTTAAATGTATGGAAATAGTTTATAAAATAACATTGGTTAAAGATGAAGTTAATTTTTCTAAGTATTCTAATTTATGGCATTAATGTCATACATTGTGAGAAAAATGTGGTATGCTATTTTACCAATTGGGCTCAGTACCGTTCAGGTATTGGAAAATTTCTGCCAGAAAATATTGATCCATTTCTATGCACTCATATCATATATTCATTTGCGAAAATAGTTAATAACAAGCTAGAGCCATATGAATGGAACGATGATTCAAATGAATGGTCTAAAGGTCTTTATGAGAGAACAAATGATCTGAAGAAAAAAAATCCCAATTTAAAAGTGTTATTGGCTGTCGGTGGATGGAACATGGGCACCGCTCCATTTATCAGTGTTGTTTCAAGTGATTCAACTATTCAGAGTTTTGTAGAATCGAGTATAGTCTATTTGAAAGAAAGAAATTTTGATGGACTTGATCTAGACTGGGAATACCCTGGTAAGATTTTTTATAACGTTTGTTGCCAAATGTCAATATTTCAATATTTCAAGAGGGGTATAAAAGCCAATTTACTCGATTGGTGAAGGTAAAAGACATTAACTATATAAATAAAAAATAATTTTTTTTTTCAATAAGAGTCTAAAAAATAGATTTTCGAGCGAAAATTTATTACTTAGTGCTGCTGTGGCGGCTGGTAAGAGTAAAATTGATTCTTCTTATGATTTACCTGAATTATCCAAGTAATTTATTAGACATTTTTAAAGTTAAATTAATTTTAAATCTAAAGTAATCTTGATTTTTTGAACGTAATGACTTATGTAATTTTGAAATAAAAAAATATTACTTATAAATAAAATATTTATTGAATTAATTCCAAAAGGATTATAATGGCTCTTGGGATACTAAAACAGGCCACAATGCTCCATTATATAGTCCGTCAACTTTAAATGTTGATTTTACCATATCCTATTACATACAATTAGGATTTTCAGCTGAAAAAATAAATCTTGGCTTAGCCACATATGGAAGATCATTTACTCTATCAAATCCAACTCAAAATTCAGTCGGATCGCCAATTTCCGGACCAGGCATTGCTGAAACAGTTTAAAATATTTTTTAAATGATTAGTTATTTTAATTATTTTTATTTAGTTTACAAAAGAAGCTGGCTATTTAGCTTACTATGAAATATGCTCAAAATCATGGACAAAAATGTTTGATTCTCAAAGTAAAGTTCCATACATGTACTCAAATAATCAATGGGCTTCATTTGATGATACTGATAGCTTGAAGCTTAAAGTTGAGTTTGCAAAATCCAAAAATCTTGGAGGAATTATGTTTTGGGTATGCTTGGTAATAAATTTCAATCAGAATTTTAATATCAATTTTAAAATTTAAAGGCTATTGATTTGGATGATTTTTCAGGAACAGTTTGTGGCCAAGGAAAATATCCATTGATTAATTCTGCTAAGGAAAATTTTTTTTCTTCTCCAAATTCTCAATCAACTTCGTCAGTAAAAATCTTTACGAGTACTTCTACTTCGGAATCAAAAATTTCTTCCAGCAGTGCTAAATCATCCACTTCTAACTTACCACCATGCAGAGTTGAAGATGACAATCATGATAATAATGCTGATGATAATGAAAAAAATAATGACAATGAAAATACATCATCAACGGAAAACTTATGCTACAATCAAGACGATTATTATCCGGATTTGAAGAGTGGCTGTAAAAAGTATTATGTATGTGTTTATTTTGGTACTCAACATCAACAGATTTATTATTATGACTGTCCACAAGGAACGCTTTATGATACTAAGTATAGATACTGTAATCACGAACATTTGGTCAAATGTGGTCAATAGTTTAATCAAAATAAGAACTTTTTAGACATTTATTTTTTTGAATAAACCTTTATGCATTCCAAACAATATTTTTATTAAATTCTTTAGTGATAAACAAAAAAGTTTTTAAAAAATCTTATTTTCTATTACATGTAACTAAATCAGCCCAATTACAGATCCCTAATTTTTGGTCAAATAAAAATATATTTTATTTTAAATTAATATTCAGTATTTTATTTTATAATAAAATCTAAATTAAAGTAAAAAATAATTTGCATCAATCTAAAAATCACTATCGAATTGAGTTGATTAAAATCTCATCTTTGATGCACAACGGAATTGATACTAGGAAAGCAAATACATTGAAATATATGGTATAAAGTTACTAAAAAACATCAACGATCTCATTCTGAGAAAGGATACAATCAAATGCATACTCCTGTACGGACAAAAAATCGAAAAATGCAATGATCAAACCCTTCTAATTGTTGTATTTGATGACCAACTCAACTTTTCTTCACACTTAGAAAAAATTACATATATATGCTCGAAGCGGTTAAACATTATCAAAATATTATCTCAACTTAATTGGAATTCCAATTATTTTGATTAAAACATATATTAAAACATATATGAGTGGTTTGCCACTCATAAACAAACCACTCATATATGTTTTAATAGTTCAAACACACATGTCTAAGCACATCATCAGTATAGCTTATCGTGATCATCTCTTCGAATATTTTCCTAATAATGAGTCATAATGTATAATATTTGATCAAATTACTAATACTGTAAGATCCAAAAACAAATTATTAAAGTCTTGAACATTAGAAACTGCAAATGGTTGATAACCGTCTGTTTGATCTAGGCGAGAGCTGTATTAGAAGAGGTCTGCAGAAGCAAGTTCTCCTAACCTGTCGACTTGTGAACGAGTTTAAACTCAACTTTGAATCTAGAGATATAACATATCCTACTCCATTGTACGGTTATTATCTTATAATTGATCAACTATATCCACTTATTCAAACCCCAGTTTTATCAAATTTTTGAACTTATTTTTAAATTATTAACTATATTATTTTATTTTAAAAAAATTTTTTTTTTTTTAATATTTTTTAATATAATTTAAAACTTTTTAAATTTGCTGAAGGAGCTTTGGCTCGACCAGCTACACAATAAATAATAATAAACTTTTTTACCTGACATTGTTTAACGAAATAATTGACAATTTTTAAATTTAAATTTGGCTATTTCATATTTGACATATATATAAAATATCTAATTTTTTTTTAAATCTGATCTATTAAAATTTGATGAAATATCAAAAATATCTGATAAATGTTATTTTTCATATCTGAAATTTCTATTTTTTGCGTAGTGCCTTCTACGCCGTTCGGAGCTGCCAAGAGGAACTATTCCCCCTAAATTTTATTTTAAATAAATAAATAAAATTTCTATTTTTTATTTGACAAAAATCATTATCTCTATTTAGTTTAGATCCATAAACTCCACAAGCTCTTCAATTTTTAAATTATTCTTTAATATATTAAATTATATTAGATTATTATTATAAAAGAAGCTGAAAAAATTTTAGGTTAAGTTTATCTCTATCTTATAAATCAGTTTGAAAAGATTTTTCATATGAATATATCTTTTTTGATTTATGTATATTTTAAAATTTTCTTCAAAAAATCATTTAACTTTATAAAATTATTATAGTTATTTTATAATATATTTTTGAATTAAAAAAACGTGAAAAAAAGCTTGGTGCTTCTAGTGTTAAAAAGCTTAACCCATTAAACTTTAATAAATAATAATTTTATACTTTCACGTATAATCCGGATTTAACCAGGCTTTTAGCATATTTTGGTTTTTCAAAAGTTTATCTAATCTGTTTTAACCATTCCATAGGATTTGATTCCGTGTCGTAATTTGATATTTTGTTTAAATCCTTATCAATTCTTTTTGTAAAGAAATTTTGCCTGGACAAGACTAAATGAAAATAATTTTACATTTTTACATTTTCATATTTTTAGATTTTTTGTGCAATATTTAAGAAATTTTTTAATTTTATTTGTGTTTACCAAATAATTTGAGAGATTTTTTAAAATTTTCTGAAAAATTGTACAAAAATTCTAAAAATATGAAAATGTAAAAATGCAATTATGACATTTTCAGGAGTTAATTTTTGCGCTAGAAAACTATTTTTTTCTAAAAAATAAAAATTCTATAATTTGCAGTTTTTTTATCAATTATCGAAACAATCAATCAATTAATTTCTTGGCGCCTTACTCCTCCTAACCTCATATACAAATCTCTTAACATTGCAAAGATTTTTTCTCCAGTACAACCATTCTAAAAAAAAAAGTATATCATAAAAATAACAAAATATTACCTAAAGATTGTAGTGTAACTTATAATAATTTTTTAATCATTAAAATAAAATTTACTATAGCTCATTTAAGGTGAAAAATTAGAAAAATTTAAATGATAAAAGTTTCTTAATTAACAAAATTAAATTTTTTTAATAAAGAAATATTTTTACTTTAAACGAATTGAGTAAACAAATATATAAAAATATCTTTTGTTTACAATTAAAGTAGAAAATATTGAAAAAATTTAATTTTGTTAATTAAGAAACTTTTAACATTTAAATTTTTCTATTTTTTTCACATTAAATGAGCTAAAGTTTTTCGGGTAAAATCATATTTTAATGCTGTTTTTTTAGAAGCTAAAAATCAATGATGTGTTAAATATTTGCTTCATTGTTTGTAATTTTAACAAACAAATAAAAAAAATTTGTATAATATTTTAATATCCATATAAATTAGCTCTTGAAATTTTAAATAATGAAAAATTTTATTAAATTTAAACAATAAATAAATTCAAGAGAATAAATTAGTTGATTTTTAAAATAAAATTTTCACAATTAACATTTTTACATATTTGTTTACTCAATTCGTTTACAAAATTGATCTTATTCGATGAAATGTCCAATTCTTGTATTTTGGGTGTCATTCTTAATAAATCAGTTTCCAAAAAAGTTATTAAATTCTGCTTTAAAACTAATTTTTCAAGATCCCCAAGGCCAGTCAAAATTTTTGATCCAAATTGTGTCAATGAATTTTCTTTAAGTGACAAAACTTTTAAATTTTTCAAGTCTTCAAAAGTGCCTTCTTGAATCTCTTTGATTTTATTTTCATCCAAAAAGAGACTTTTTAAATTAGATAGTCCATCAAACATTCCATTTTTTAATACTTCAATATAATTACCCCGTAAAAAAAGTTTAGTCAAATTAGTCAAATTGAGAAAACTGTTTGATTCGATAAATCGAATCTTATTGTAGCTTATATATAACTTGTGCAATCGGTTCAGATTCTTAAACGAATTTCGATCAATTTCTTGCATCAAATTGCTGTTAAGAAACAACTTTGTCAAACACGTCAAACTCGAAAACCATTCTGGTTCTATTCTGTCCAAATAATTTTTTTCAAGATGAAGTTCTTTTAACTTTTGTAAATTTGAAAAGCTTTTCGGTGCAATAAACATCAATTTGTTCCAACTTAAATTCAAATATTCCAAATTATTTAAATCTTGAAAAGTAAATTCATTTATATCAGCAATTGAATTAAAGGCTAGATCCAAACAATAAAGATTTATTAAATTTTGGAATATATTTAGGTCTAAATTTTCTATGCTATTTTCACTTAATAAAAGCTCATTTAAATTTTTTAAATATTTAAATGTATTTGATTTCAAATTGCTGATTTGATTTTCACTTAAATCTAGGTATTTCAAATTAATTAAATCATTGAACAAATATTCATCTATTAATTTCAACTTATTGCATTCAATGTTAAGTTTTTTTAGTTTTTTTATCCCATCAAAAGTTCCCCTGTCGATTCTTTTGATTAAATTAATCGACAAATCTTAAAATAAAATTTTTAACTATTAATAAAAGTCAAAAAAATCAAATTAAAAAATCACCTAAGCTTTCCAAATACTCGAATTTTTCAAAAGCTGATAAACTTTCTATCTTTTTGTGCGATAGATCGATATTTTTTATTTTCAAAAGTTCATTTTTTGAAATTCTGACAATACCATTCGAATTGTGATCATCCAGTTTTTCTGATATTTTTTCAATTAGAATTATAGTAAGAACAAAAAACAAATCGCACTTAAAATGAATTTTAAAATTTCATTATTATAAATAAGATGTCCAAATTCATTTTTTTTCCCTTTTTAAAAAAAGAAAAATATATATGCCTTTATATTATCTTAAGGAGAAACTGAAAATAAAATAAAATTTTATTTTTTTAAAATATATTTTTAATCAGATATTTAATTTTTTTTTTTAAATAAACAGATCTTAATGAATTTGAGGATTTGACAATTGATCAAATGAACATTAAGTTTTTATTATATTATAAGAATGCTTGTGGGCATTTTATTACAAAAAAGTGTGTACAGACTAATAAAAAGCTATGGATGTCTCAAAAAAAAATCTCTGCATGGAAGTCCTTGGAAGCAAGTGGTAGTCAAAAAAAAAGTATATAAAAATAAGAAACAAGTGTAATAAAAAAATTAAAAACGCTATTATAAATTAAGAAAAGAGCTTGTTTACAACTATGTTAATTGGAACACTGTTATTAAGCCACCAGTAAAAGCTTAATAGATTGAAATAGTATGAAAGGCGGAAATAGTATCTCAGATAATGTCAAAAATGCTAATACTTTGAATAAATATTTTAAATCTGTTTTATGTCTCATCGCCTCTTCTTATTTTTGAGAAAAAGATGGTACGGTGTGGCGCGTATTTTGACCATCTCATTGATGCAAAAAAGGTTAGTTAGAAAATGTCAATGTTAGCCCGTAATAAAGCCATTAATCTTCAGAATTATTGCCCAGTATCATTTATTTGTATTGTATGAAACGTTTTGGATAAAGGCGTTTCTTTTGAAACATTCACAGAGAGTAGTTTTAGTGGATATCAGCTCAAGTTGGATAAAATGTAAAAGTTGATTTCCGCAGGGTTCATTGATAAATCTTCTCTTCTTTATTATTTACATAAGCAATAAGTTGAATGTAATCCAAAACCATTGTTAACCCAATGCTAATGACACCAAAATCTTATCAAAAATTGATAATTTTAACTCAATTTATGATCTTCAATCAGATATAGATTTAGTGTGTAAATGGTCTTAAGAGCGGTTGACTCAGTTAAATGTAAAAAATGCAAATTTGTCTATATTGGTAACAAAAACAAAGAGTGCGATTATAAGATTGATTCAAAAAACTTGAGTAAGTCAAACATTGATAGTTGGATGGCCAAACAAAAAGAAGCGACTGCTATAAATCCTTAGAACTATGCTTAGATAATCTCTAAGTTGCAATTTAATTTACAACAACTACTATTAAATATTAAATTATTTTCCTTTTATTTTTTTGAAATTAATTTAATTAACTTTTTAAAACTTGAATTTTCATTAAAAGAAATTATTAAATCGATTTTAAATTTGGAACATCTGATTTCATTAGAAAAATTCTATCAAAAAATACTTTATTGACTCTCTCTATTTTATCATCTTCGTTCTCTATTTGCAGGTAATTTCTAAAAAATTGAGTCATAATTAATATTGACTGTGATTTAGAATATTTAGAAATCTATAAAAACAAAAAATACCAACTTAATTTTGCAATAAGGCTGCTTAAATTGTGCTAGACATTGATCAGAAAGATACCAATCTGATACGACTAGAATCAAATTTAGTTTGAATCCTTCTTTTACATGAAGTAAGAATAAAAAATTTTCTTTGAAAATTTCTTCTCTAATAAGTCCATGGTCAGTTTTAATTTCTAAATCATAATTGCGTAATTTTTCTGCTATTTGTGATTTTACAGTTTCGATTTCGATTATAAAATCCAAACGATTGTTGTTGATCATTTCAATTTCTTTGCAACATGTTTTAAAAGCTACCAGCTTCTCACAAGTGATGTCGATTTCATTTATTAAATTATCAGTATAATCATTCAAAATTTTAAAATATGTATTCATTAGTTAAAATTTAGTTTAGAAATTTCTGTTTTGGTTTTTTTCTTCATTTGAAATTTTCATAAATATTTTTAGATAATTATATTTAGTTTGAACAACTAGTATTGCTCATAAATTACAAAATAGTTTGGAATTTGAAGAAATTTTAATTTTTCTCAAATGAACTTAAAAAAAAGAATAGTTTTTAAAATTGGAACAAAACTAAGATAACATAAAATCAATTAATGCTTTTACTAACTTTAAATTACAACTAAATTTAAAATTTTTTTTAAATTGAATTTTTTGTAGTAAATAACTAATTATTAAACATTTTAGGCAATGTCTAATTTTAGTACAAAAATTTAACTACTAAAAGCAAAAATGAAATCATTTTTTTTTCCATTCGATACGATTAGAAAAACAATCTATAACTTTTTTTATTTTAAGTTATTTAATTTAAATATAAAAAAAGAAATAATAACTTTATAATACAAATATATTTTTAATTTAGAAGAAAATAAATCTCAAATTAAAATATAAAATTAGGGTGTGTCTGATTCGAGATAAATCAATTGAATAATCATAGTGTTTCCTAAATTATAGCTAATTTTCTTTACCTAATTTTCTTAATAAATTATTCGCTAATTGCAATAAAAATAAATTCAATTTATTAGTATAAAGTCTAGTTAAAAAAAATTTATTTGATCTTTTTGTGCGTCCATTTATAAGCATGGATTTCTAAATTCTTTATACTTTGTTGGACTTTTTCAAAATCTAGCAAGTCACATATTCCAGATCTGATCTCTCATATATTTAAATAAATAAATTACCATTATATAAATTTTAAACTTCTAAAACAATTTTTCCTTATTAATTTTTATTTATTATTATTAAATATTAATTATTAATGTATTTTGATTATTTTCCAAATTAAAGCTATTTATTTAATAAAATATTATTGTTAATAATTTTTTTCTACAAAATTTTTAATGCTAAAATAAAAACTCATGTTTTAGTACTCATATTTTTAAATAATATCAAAAATTTTAGATTGATAATCTTAAACTTTAAATCATTTCTTATGTTAAAATAAACAGAATTGAATGATCTTCAAAATGATTTGTCTAACTATTGCTTTATTTAATCCCTAAAAAAATTTTCTAAAATGAAAACTTGAATCAAATGAAAATTTTGGAATTTTAATAGGTCAAGCTTCAGCAGTAACTTGTAATAAATATGTCTAGTGGAAGATGAAAATGTGCTTTAAGATGAAATTGTTTTAAGTAAGAAGGATACAAGATTGGTTTTAAAAGTTTAATAGTGGTAATTGGAGTCGTACGGGGACGAAAAGGTCAGATAGACCATACATTCTCTATTCAAGAAAGGTATCGAATTACTGGCTTATAAATGACTAAAGACGCATAATGGTTTATTTTTTGAATATTAGCTAACTATTATTAGCGTTTAGATTATTAGTATTATATCTAGATTCAAGCCTCATACTTTCAAAATTTATAAAAATGATAAACTTGTTATTCATTTAAAAGAAAGGTCCATTATTAAAAGAATGAATGTATACAGACAATTTTTTGAATAAATATTTCAAATTAAGAAAAATGCTTTTTTTTTACTATAATTAATCTAAAATAATAAATAGATTGAATTAAAATCAAAATGATTGAGTGTTGCTATAATTTGACGTTTCTCTTTAATTTTATGAAAACATTTAAATAAATGTGGTATTATGCAATATAAATTAATGGACACTTTAGCCTGTTAATTAATATTTAACCAACTAAGATAATTTAAATAAAAAAATTTAATTTGCTATTTAAAATTTTGCTATTAAAGAAGCTTTTTTTATCATATTTTACTTGACTATGAAATAAAAAACATAAACATCTAATGTTATTTTGTATTATTTTGTGTCTTTTTGTATAAATTCTTTATTTCTTTTTTTGGAAAAAATTCCTAGATAAAGTATTCGATTGTATACAAAAAAACAATATTCAAAAAAAAAAAAACCTGATTGTTTTTAGCTCAATTTTCGATAAAAAAAATCAAAAATACAATTATTTTTCATAACAACATTAAATTTTTTTTTTTAATTCACAAATTTTCTTGATATATTTAACTAAATTTTTTATTTTAAATAATTTTTTAAAAAAGTCAATCTAAAACTTTGACTTAAAATTCGTTTATCGACTTTTATACAACTCTGATTTTCAGTAATATAACATAGAACAAAAATAATTGACTATGACAAATGGCAAAGCAACATGTTTGATTTTTTAAGCAATAGTCATCTATACATTAAAAAAATTTTTACATTTTAATTTTAAATGATAAAAATAAATGAAAAAAAAAGTGAAAAATTTTTTAAATTTAATGTTAAAATTGAAAGATATTTTTTTTAAGTTGAAATAGTTTTTTTAAAAAAAAAAATACATATCATAAAAATAAAACTTTCTAACATGTAAAAAATAAAACATACTCAAGTTAAATCTTTAAATCATTTCTTTTAATTAATTTGAAAAAAATATATATATCTAAATATAAAATCTACTAAGGTTTGATAATAAACTTAGTTAAAGTGCAACCAAATGTACTCTTTAAAAAAATAAATTCGAAAAAAAAAAGCTTCAATATTTCATCAATTGAATCACATTTCATTAATTAATTTAAACAATAATTATTTTACAATAAATGGCAAAAAAACAACTAAAAAACGGACGGGTTGTAATTAAACAATCTATTTATGAGACGATGTGGCCGCTGTGATCGTATTTGAGCCTAAAATTTGCTTCGTATCCAAAAACTGTAAATAATTTAATGAATTGTTTGTATCGCTAATTTGGTTGCTTAAATTTTGCACGGGAATCGACTGTTGCTGCTGATGCTGCTGCACCGTCACCAATTGATTAACAACTTCGCTATTTCGCCTAAAAAACGCATGCAATAAACATTCGGACGGTGTTATCCTATATTTAGAATCATAGTTCAGCATTCTATTTATAATATCCTCGAATTTAGCATAATCTTGTATGCTGTGGCCAGATTCGTTGACTCGTCGAGATTGAGGTCCGCCGATTTCAGTGCCCAAAATGTCTCTGAGTCGACGACTGCCGGGAGGTTTGTATTTTTTTGCCTCTTTTAGCTTCTTAATTTGCCACGTTCCGTCCGGAAAACGATCAAAATAGCGTTTTGTCTTTGAGCCCTGTTCTAGCATGTGATCGGGCGGCATCCCGAGCACTTCTACTATCTTGTTAATTTGGTCGAACTCGTTGTGACCATTGAAAAGTGGCTCGCCGGTGTGCATTTCGACCAAAATGCATCCCAAGCTCCAAATGTCTATTGCCATGTCATAGGGAAGTCCCAGCAGAACTTCGGGCGATCTGTAAAATCTAGACTGAATGTACTGATACAATCGCTGGCCGAGCTGGCACGAACTGCCAAAATCAATTATTTTTATAGCCGAACGCTTCGGATTACACAAGAGTATATTTTCGGGCTTTAAATCGCAATGAATTATGCTAAGCTCGGCCTTGCTCAGAAATGTCAAAGCTGTACACAATTGATGGCCAAATTTTCTCGTCAAGTTTAAGCTAACGCCGCGGAAGTTTGTGTTACGCAATAAATCGTATAAATTGTACGAGAGTAGCTCGAACACAAGACACAAGTGATTGCGGTGCATAAAGTGACACTTGAGCTTAACTATATACGAACTGAAATCGGTATCGTGTCTATTCATCAATTCTAATAGTCGCACTTCGATGTGAGCTTGCTGCAGGAATGGTCTTTTATTTTTTATTATTTTTATGGCCACAAATTCTTGGCTTTGTATGTCAAATGCTTTGACCACTTGGCCAAACGAGCCCTTTCCAATTAAAGAATCAATTTCGTATCTGTCTAAAAATCGTTCGCCACTCTTCACTATGTAATCAAAGTTTTCGTCGTCGTAGCCGTCGTTGTACAAACGACGAACGTCTTTTTTGAAATCGATTAAATTCTCGCTTGTGTGGTTGGCCGATTTTGGCACTGTTGTGACCGGATTAGAAGTTGTTATAGCGTTTTGAGGCGCGCGTCGTTTCTTTTTCGCGTAATAAACTTCATTAATGTGTCTGTAAGTCTTTATTAAATCTACACTGAGTTTGCGCATGGGCGCTTCACGCGGATCACGATACGATTGTTCACTCATTTTTTTTTAATTATAACAAACTAAATAAATTAATTGACTGTTTTTTTTTTTTATCTCTTGATAATTTTATTTTTTTCTTTTTATAAAACTATTTTATTTAAAGTAATAATACATGTTAGGTTTTAAAATAGATCTAAATGGAAATTATTTAATTAGTATTTTTTTTGCCGTATAAAGCGGAATAGCAAGCTTAAAAGTTGCTCAAATAACCACAACAACAACTACTACATTAAAAAAAGATAGAATTAAAATAAAAAAAGCGCATTTTCATTGCATTTACATAATCACTGCATTTATAATCGTATAATCTATTTTTCTACAGTAGAAACCTAAATTTAGTTTTTAAATTTAGCTCTAATTTTATTTATTCGTGTAAATTTATAATTTAAATATTAACATTTTTCTAAAATATTTTATACAAATTTTTGTTGTCTCCAAAAAGTTTTCTCGTGTCTATTTTTTTTGTTCATACTAGTATTATGAATAATTTTTATTGATTGTATTAATAGAACAGAAAGTTGCACTCTAAAACTAAGAGCTACTCTATATTTTCTTTTTTTTTGATTAAATGAAAATTTTTGAGAAAAATAAACTGCTTGAAAAAACAAATTAACTGGAATGAATAGACCAAAATAAGCAAAAAAAATCTTTAAATGTATTTAGACCAACGAAGCTACTAAAAATAAATTTATGTGATTAGACTATAATAATTTTCAAAAAAGCTTCTAAAAATTGATGCTGCGATCTGATGAATTCACCACATTTTACGTAAAATTACGTTAATTTTTGACTTAAGCTTGCTATTCCGCTTTATACGGCAAAAAAAATATCACTAAATTTGAGTATAAATTACATGAAATACCAGTTTCTAGAAAACGTCATTTAAACGAAAAAAATAGTGAATTAACGTAATTTTGCGTAAAATGTGGTGAAATTTGGTAAAACTCAAAATGTTCAAAATTTTTGTAAAAAAATCGAAATTTTTTGTTGGGTTAAAAAAATAAGTTTTTATTTTACCAAGGGTTTTTCCATTCCAAGACGAGAAAACAATAGTGATGTTGGTTAACCAAATTTGTCAACTTTGGCTAAACAAAAATTGGAAAATCAAAAACTAAACTATAAAAAACTGTAATGAATTTACATTTTTCATACTGTAAATAAATTATACATTTTTGACTAAATTTGACTTGTTTAGACTGTTATTAACCATAAATTATTTATTTATTTATTTAAAGTTTAAGTCCCATGGACAAATTGAAGTATGATATGTATAAAAAAAAATTATAATCAAATAAAAGTCCTTTTTACAATTATTAATTTAACTAGATGAGTTTATACCTTAGAGAAAAGAGTTAAAGTAAAAGAGCTAATAGAAAGATATATTAAAGTAAGACACAATTATATATAAAAATCTATCTTTAGCAGATCATTTAATAAATAAAAAATGTTATAGTAGGTTAGACTTAATTCCATATTTAATTTGATTTGGGAAACAATAAATTTCACTGAATCAACTAGACCACGATTTTCCTCAATAAATAAATGATCAATTATTGCTAGAGAAGTCTACGAACTTTAATCCAAAACATCAATAACTATACGTTTTTTTCTCCACATTATTAAGTTGTTTGCAAAACGAGGTATTTTTCTGATCAAACTTTTCATAATTTCCGCGAAGGAAGGTCAAGATATTCCAGCATACTGAGCTATTCTTTACTTGCTTTAAAAAGAATATCTTGTGTTTTGTGTATAGTTGTTCAATCATCTCTAACTGTAAGGTTTCTAACAAAGATCTGATTCTGGAAAATTTCTTGATTCCTAGTGCTCTTTTAATTAATAAATTTTGTCTTATGTCTAGTTCATTTAGCTTATTTTCACTTATATAGACCAAATCCAGATGATATCGAAAAATTGATTGACAAAACTGTTTATAGAGAAAGCTTACTAGATTAGGACATGCTGATTTTGGTTTACAGCCAAGTCCATATAAAGAGTAAATTAAATTAACTTTTATTACGTTAATTTTGGTCAAAAAATAATACAATAATTTTTGAGAGTTTCTACAAAAAAATGCAACAAAAAAAATTTTTACGAAATTTTCAAATTTTTTTCAAGAATTTTGGACATTTTGAGTTTTACCAAATTTCACTACATTTAACGAAAATTACGTTAATTCACTATATTATACTTTAAATGACGTTTTATAGAAACTGGTATTTCACGTAATTCATCGTCAAATTAAGTGAATTAACGTAATTTTACGTAAAATGTAAAATGTGGTGAATTCATCGGATCGTAGCAGCAAACAAATGATAAATATTACTATTAATTACTATTACTTATTACTTATTGAATACTTATACTGAAATATTACATTATACACTTATATTACTTATTCATTACTGTTTTATTAATAATAAAATATTTACAGCATGGCTCCATCTTTTAAACCCTTTCATCATAATAATTGCGATCTAGCGAATTATAGCAATAATTTCTGTGTGAGATTGGAACCGTTAGTCAAAAAGGCACTAGAAAAGAAGATGAAAACTTTTTCTACCTACCTGCTAAGAATATAATAGAAATTCCAGAAAAAAGAACAGTTGACTTTAATATCACGCTTTAATATTTCTTAGCCATAGATATTGGCATTCATGATTTTTCGTTATTAAGTTTGTATCGAGTTTATGTATTTAATCAAGACTAGATACCTATTTAATCAGCTGTTTTGGGTATAAAGGCATAATGTTAGAATTGATAACTTGAGAAAATTTGGAAATTAACTACCGATTATGATAGGTTATTAGAAAATACTGAATTAGTTGGGTTAGATAAATGAATCCATTGAAATACAAACCTGATACTCGAAAAAAAATTCGGGCTGATATGTTTGCTTAGCCCAAGCTAATTTCTCTTAGAAGATCAAAGCAATATTTTTTCTTATTTTTAAATTGATACTAGAAAATGAATGTATTTTCAATGGAAAAAAAAAATTATGAAATAAAAAAAAATTGACGGCTTTAAATCTATCATTGACATTCGTATTGTTAATTAAATATTTAAGTTTGACGCAATTTTAGGTATTAGAATAATTATTGATATTCTAACGCAATTAATATCTATCAATTTCACTAGAGAAAATTTCAGATATTTCGAAACAATATGAAAAAAAAAAAAACAATTCAAATAATATAGATATTTAGGCAATTTAGATCAAATTACTAAGCTCAGGTGTAAATAAAATAATTAAAATAATTTATTAGCATATTTGTTTTGTTTATTTATTTTGTTCATAATACAGTGATTTATTTTATTTAGATACTCACATACGTTAATTAAAAATTGAATTTTTTTTAATGCAAAAAACAATAAAGAGAACTTATTTATTTAATAAACTCAATACTTAAAAATTTTGCCCCTGTCATTACTTACTAATTTGTCTATTTTAATTGTCTCGATTTTATTTTAACTTATTTTACTTTTATATTATTTTTTTAAAGGAGCTTTAGCTTGGTATAGATTAAAAAAAATAAATAATAATAATAATAAATAAAAGTCTAATTAAAAAATTGAAATTTTTTTTTTTATTTTCTGATCTAACAAATCAGTTGATAAAATGCAAAACACTGAAAAAAAAAATTATATTTTATATAATTTTAGAAATAAGTCTAAATTAATGAAAAAGGCGAGTTTTGCAATGCTTTATTTAAAAGAGCAGTATAAAATATAGCTCTTATAATTATGTAAAAGTGAATAAAACTCTCTTTCGACAAGATTTACGGTATATAAAAATAAAAAAACTTGAATTTTTTTACTGATTGTCGACAAAGCAAGAAGCCCGTAGCTTCAAATTTAGTCAAAAGGTTAATTTTTAAGCTATAAACAAGTGAAAGCACTTAAATAGAAATAGGCTTATAATAGAAAAAGAACAATAATCATAATAAAATTGCACTAGATTTCAAATAGTCATATTTAATCTGAATAGTTTGCTTATATTACTGAGAACAGAATATGCTTCCAAGTCAGCTGACAAATCTTAATAATAAATTCTGTTTCTATGTATTTTAAAACTAGATAAACTAAATTCAAGTTGATTATTATTTCAATTAGGTCTTGGCAAGCCAAAAGGATATTTAAATTGGCCGAAACTCTTTCAAAAGTTTTCTTAAAAATCTCATTTATGGAATATAAATTGTTTTTTGTTTTTATTTTATTTTATTTTATTTAATAGAGTTAGAAAAAAAATTATAAATTAGCTCAAAGTGAGAAAAAAATGATGATTATAATAATAATAATGATGATAATGATAATATCAGTAATAAGGAAGAAAGAAAATTTGAAAAGTTTTAGAGTTTATTTGTTTTATATAAAATAAAATTTCAAATAATGCAAAAATTTTTCCAAAAAAAAACTCGGCCCATCAAAAAAAGAAAAATGAAAATAATGTTAAGGCTCTTCAAATTACATGTTTATTTAACGGAGTTAATTTCTCAAATTTATTTTTTTTGTTTTATTTAAATAGCCATTTTCAGTATCAATATCATTGTGAAAATCAACAAATTTAGCGGTAACAACTTCATTTTAGGATAAATTTTGGTTAAGCTCGTTTAAAATTTCATTTCGTTTAAACAACTTATCTAAAAATAAACACATTTATATATTTAAAAAAAAAATAGAGAAAAATGTAATAGATAATTGAGTGCCATCTATGATAAATGAAAAGACAATTGACCGTCTTTCATGGCTTTGAACAACTTTTCTTTTAATTTATGTACACTTGAATACTCCGGCAATTTAAAATAATTCACACAAGTCATCACTGACGGCAGGTAATTGTCCGCATTTGTGTTCGCCGTGTCCATGGTCTTTTTGACAATGGTGAGAGCGGGCGCCAGCGAGCTCAGACCCCCGATGGGCAATCTCGGACTACCAGTCACAAACTGCAAAAACATGCGCTGCTCTTCGGCATCGAAATCACACATCACTTCAAACAAATATTTAACAGCATTGCTCTCATGCGTGTAACCATGATCACATCTAGTACACTCAATCAGAGTTTTTAAATCCCATTTTTTGAAACTAGAACCGCAAAAAAATCTATCCAACTCTTCGGCATAGAATGGCCGAAGGCTCTTCAAAGGCAGAATAGACTCGAAGCCCTCTTTGAAGCTTTCCATTTGGGCCTGAACGCCCTTTATCAAAGTCCATTCGACTATCAATCTCAAATAGTCGTCCAAATTTTCCAAATTAACCATTTTGTCTCTGCCTCCTTTGACCAGTTCAAAATTATGATGACCTGGCAGTGTAAAATCAAGCTCCAAGTCTATCACTTCTTTTTCCAATTGTTTCAATTGACTCTCGAACGAATCAATGAAATCTTTTTGCTTGTAAGCCTTAATCAACAAAGCACGACGCTTGTTCACATATTCTCTGAGCGATCTCACACTATTGTACAATTGTTCATCGACTAGCCTCAAGTCTTGTTCTTGAATGTTTCGTTCACCATCGTTTAGCAGCCATTTATAGAACACCGGGCTCAAATGTATGTCCAATACGCGAAAATCCTGCGCAGCCTTGGCCATAAATTTACCCATGAATTTAAATTTTTGCTTTTGTTTGTTAACAATAGAGGCCAATTTTGACGATTGTTTGCCACTCGGATTTAGATAAATGGGCGACGGATAAAGACCATGCGCCGATTTGAAGTACTCGATAGTCGAGCTTACTTTTATTTTTTCACCACGCCACATTTCATGCTCACATTTTTGTATCTCTTTGGAAACAAGTGCGTAGAATTCGAGTGTCGGTCCTAGACCAGTGCCCACCTCGTTTTCGTACTGTATTTCGAGCAAAGCCGGCTTTTTGTTCTCATTTAAGCTAACAAAATTGTTTAGAATTGCATCGCCCTGTTTGACCAAATCTTCATCCCGATTAACTGTTCTCTTTTCACGCTCCAATCTAGGCTTGTATCTATCCGTATTGCTATGATTTAAATCGATCAATTTTTGCATGGCACGGTCTCTGTCCAAAAAACTCTGATAAAAAAACATCAAACGAGTCTCGAACGGAAACAGAAACGGATAGTCGGTGATAAGCTCGGGCATCCACTTTGGCAAATGGCCGGTCATAACAATCAACGGATCTTGCAGTTGACGATTGGCCTTGGCACTTAGCTTTTGATTGCAAAACTCGCTGGGACTAATTAGCGTTTCGTCATTGGTCTCATTCTCGAACATTTTGAACCAAAGTTTGTTCATTGTGCTAAGCAAGTCTAGAACTCGGATGGCGTCCAAGCATTTGTCTTCGTTTATTGACTTTTTTTCGCATAGATTTGAATAAAATTGAGTTTTGGTCAAATCGCAATTCAGATCGTTTGGCAATTGAATTTTGGCATTTGAATTGCTTGATTTGTCTTTTGTTTTTGATTTATCGACAACGTCCGACGCCAATCTATAGTGAATCAAGTGAACTTTGGACCAAATGGCGTTGCTAAGCAACGAGTTTTCTGTTTCGTTTTCGGTATCCTGAGAGCTGAACTGTTTAATAGCCTGGTAAATGGTCATGTTCGATGGAATCACTTGATCGTTGATTAAAAGTTCGATCTTGGGCATTTGACCGGATGAGAATAGGCCTCGGGCAGCACCTGCGGACAAAGAGCTGAAGCGCGATGTCGAGCTGAAAAAAGCACTCATCGGATTTTCCAACTCGTCCATGTCTTCGTCGTCGTCTTCGTCGATGAGATCCTCATCGTCCAAATTGTCATCAATTATGTGCTCGTCGTCGTCCTCTTCGTCAAAGTTTTGCTCGTCAAAATCCTCTTCGATGTCGACGTCCTGGTTGTCCGACTCGGACTCGTCATCGTTTTTGTCCGATTTTTTCCTAGTCTTGGACGTAGACGCTGCATCGTTTGCCTGCGCACTCCTAGTTCTCGTCTTGGCGACATTTTTTTTGTCCGAACTTGTCGGCAACGACGCCGACAAACTCGACGCTTGTGTCTTGTGAATGCCACGCATTAGCAAATACTTTTCGATTGTGCCGACTAGAGCCAACGGATCCACTTTGACATGGCCGCCTTTCCACTGACGCAGACTCTGCGGCGCCACACTCGAGTGCCGCTCTAGCATACATTTTATTTGATGTGTACTAAAAAATTTGAGGGCGTTCTTGCCCAAGCCTATCGAGTTCGGTATGTCGTGTACCCGAATGCTAAACTGTTCCAATTGATTGACGCAATTGTGCAGCTTTGAAACGAGCAGCGAATAGGACGATTCGTTTGATGCCATCTCGCTAAAGAAGAAACAGCTTTTTTTGCCGGCAAAAACGCTCAAAAATTGCTTTAAACGCAAGCAATTTAGTTCGTTGTTGAAAATTCTACTCAAATCATTTAAATAGCTCAGTTTAATTACATTCAATTTAGAATAGTGTTTTAGACGAGTCTGATCGAATTTGAATTCACTAGGCGGTTGTTCAACACTCAAATAATTAACCAAACGGTCAATTAAATTGCTGTTTATCATTTCAAATGAGGATATGTCGGTTTGTTTAACTTGTTGATTTAGACTGTTGAGCGTGTCCAAATAGTTGTGCTCTGGCTCTTTGACTACTAATTGCTGTGCTAATTTACTCAATTGATCCAATATGGACAATTGAGACCTGTTCACTTTAAGACTTGAAAATTCTTTTTTAAACTGCTTGGCCTGATCGACAATCCAGCTGGAAATTAACTTTTTATTTTTTTGCAACACCAAATCGCTGTCTTGAACTTGCTTCGATGATGTCTTTGATTTGGACTTTGATCGTGTTTTTCTGGCCTCTTTGTCCTCGCTTTCGAACGACTCGATCAGCTTGCCCATTTGATAGACAACGCCCTCGCGGTAAAAATACACCGAGAACACATCGGACAAATTTTTGATCAACAAATCGGCTATTTGCAGGCCAATGACAATTATTTTCGTGTCCTTGCTAGCGAGCATAGAAGCAATGTGACTGCTGATTGGCAATTCTCGTAGCAAATTGCTTAGCAAATTTTCCTCGGTGTTGTTGTTCGAGTCGTTGGACTTTTTGCTTAGGGCACATGCGAAATAAATCATTCGCAACAAAGTGCGCAGACTGCGATGCTTGATCGAAGGACCGGCAGACGAGTTGTAAATTTCGTAGACTATTTTAAACAACGAGCTAATAAAAGCGGATATTTTGTGCGCATTTGAGAACATATAGTCCATTCTTGTGTCCTTTGACTCGACGTTTTCTTCATTGGAACTTTGGGCCGGCTCGTTTTTGGACACTAGTTTGCGTGTGACCGGCCTAGCGGTGCCGGTCTCCTCGTTTATCTGCAGCATTGAGTTGAAATCAATGACGTATGTGCGGCCCATTGTGTTCAGTATGCATTCGTCCTCTTCTTGGACAAAGGCGGCCTCGATTATGCGCGAGTCGATGCAAGTGTACGGACGCAATATTTCGTTCTCGTCCTTCCAGTGCCAAATAACCGACTCGTTCTGGTGGTTCATTGACGACTTGCGCAGTGTTTCGTCTATGGAAAATATGCCACTATGTGGCAGTCTAGGCAATATTTCACCAATTATACAAACTATTTCGTACAGTTCTTGCGGCGACCGATTGGACAAAATTTCAATGTTTTTCAAGTCGGTCTTATCGCCCACGAGCAATTGTTTGACACATTGTTCTATTGAGTTCTCGACTAGAATTATGGCTAGGTTGTTGCAATTGGAGCACATTAGATAAATTGTGTGAAGTATGGTCACAAACATTGGGCTAGATACAAGTGGCGGCTGGGCCATTAGAAGCTTGATTAAATTTTGCAGCACACAATGTTGCGCTATTTCGTCCAGAATGTCCATGTCGTGCTGAAAATTTTCCACCAATCTGGCAAATACTGTGCACACGGACTCGACCGATTTTTTGTCCGAATGTGTCAAACGCTGTGACAAAATTGACAGACTTGGCTTTATGTTCACAAATTCTTCTCTAATCATGTTTTGGCAACAATTGGCCGTTATTTGCAGCGCATTGCGCTGTGCAGTTATGGAAAAAAAGTCCAAGAATGTGAGACAAGCGCTGACACTGCCATTGGCCGTGGCGTTCAATATTTGTTTAGAGTGACGACGGGACAAAATTTCCAAAGCTGTTAGACTTTGTTCGGCCACGTCCATGCATTGAATGACTTGAAGTTTTTCCAAAAAAGTGCCCACGCTTTCGGCAATAATGCTGGTCGAGCGAGGCAGCGCGTCCATCATGTAAGTGAGTGTGCGACAGGCGTTGTTCATGAGATCGAAATTTTCCGACTCGGAGCCCATGCACTGAAGGACCAATGGCACAGCTTGCTTAATCGGAAATCCGATCAAAGTGTCCTCGTTGCTCATGACTAGTAGCTGACTTAGCTCGGTGAGCGCAGTTAGCTTGATCGACTCGTCTGGCTGCTGCAGCGAGGAGATCAGCTGCTGGTAGCGGCCCGAAATGCCGGACGACATTGTTCGATGGATGAACTGGTGGACCTTGGAGCCGAACGCGTTGACTATGTGCGACGGCAGGCCTCTGGACTGCAGCAGGTCCGACAGCCGGTTGAACTCGGCATCGGCCGGATTATCTGTGTCCGACGACTCGGACTCTATCGGATTCTTGGTCTGCGAGGTTGAGGCCGCTGACGTGTTCGATGATGAACTTTCTGGCTTGTCCGATTTCTGATCGCTCATTTTGGACTTTTTGAGTCGGGAAAATATGGAGTTCGATTCGAACGCTTGACTTGTTGTAGCTGAGCTTGTAGTTGTAGATCTACGCGTTAAATTAACTGATTTTGATACACACGACCCCGTCTCTGCAACAACAAACAAAATTAGTTAAATCATAAATATTTTTTTTGCAAAAGTCTGGGCGCACTGCCGAAGTCTCTTTTAGCTTTGAGTAGAAAAAAATAAAGCTATAATTTATTTTTTTTCTTTTTTCTAAAGTAAAAGAATAAAAATAAAACAAGCGCAAAAATTTCAGAATATTTCATCATAATTTATTTAAATTGGAACCTGAATCTAGGCGCTCCGACAATATTTTAAAATAATTTAACATTAGTGGAAAAAAAAACGCAATATTAAAATATTTGTGTACACATCTACGACGTTTGAATTTTTCCCGTAACAACCAATTTATAAAAACAAACCGTAATGACTAGACTAGTTGATCATCATCATCATTTTTTTAGAACAAGGAGAACATAAATTTCAAAATTAATCCTAATTATGGAAATATTTTTTTTTTTAAATTGTAAAAATAATCAAAAAAAGAAATGCGCAATATCAACTTTTTAAAAGAGACTAGAGAAATTTAGAAAATTGTGTGCATATTATTTTTTTTTAAATTTTGAATTAATATTTTTTTTAACGAGAGAAGAAAACAAAGCTCTAAGTATTAAACCAGATAACAACCACAGCAACAAAAACAACAACAAAATTTGTTCTTAAATTAATTTTATTCTAAGCATGTGAAAGAATTGTGAAGATTTAAAAAAAAAAAAAAAAAATTTCATAAACTGTTTTTAATGTAACTAAAAAAAATCTTAAATGAGAAAATTTATCGAATTATAGAAATGGAAAAAAGCACGCAAATATTTTTTCTATAATCTATTTAATAGTTGATTATGTTGAAATTTATGCTTTGTTGACACACAAAATTACATGAATAATGAAGAAAAAATTGAAACTGACACTAAAAAAACTTTTAAGAAATTAATAAATAACTTTTTTTTTACAATACAAATTAAATTTAACATTTACAAGTACAACAAATAGTATATATTAATTAATTTTATTTTATTTTTTTTAGAAGAAGCTTTCATTTAAGAAATTTAGCGATATGAAAAATGTGCTTTGAAAAATTTAATTAATAATTAAAATTTAGAGCTGTAAGTACAACCAGATGCATTTGCCAAGGTTGCACGTTTTTTTATTTTCTTAGTTTTGCCAGGCCAAAGAAAGAGAGAGAGAGAAAGATAGAACTTTTAAAAGAGCTAGAAATATTTTATCTATTTTTATTTAAAAACTGTTAAAAATGTTCGCAAAAGCTAAAAATGTATCTACTTAGAACATTCTTATTAAACTACTATCTAGTTTATAAGAGAAGAGGGTAGATATATATTGTAACGAGCTAGTTAGCATCGAAATACGATGTAGACATACTTCAATGACTCTATTAACTCGACACATGGCAATGAAAATTTCGCACCGACCAGGTTTCGATCTGCCTACCCCACGCTCACAAGCCATACTACTTTACCACTCGGCTATATGCTAACTCTTTCAAATTATATCTAAAATATTGTTTTAAGCTAAAATTTAAGACTTTGTATCTTAGACATGAATTTTTTAGATTTAAATAAAAACTAAAAATGCAACTCTATCTTGAAATTTTAATTTTGGACTTTTTTATTATGTTAATAAAAAAAAATTTTTAAAACATATGCATTTTTTTTTTTAATTTTTGTCCGCTTTAATTTTAATAAAATAAGAAATTTCACTTACGCTTTGAATCTGTCTCTTTAACAGAAGGAGTGGAGAGTTTTATCTTTTTTTGTGGAATTGAGACTTCAGTAAGCTTTGAAGATTTGTTTGAAGAACTACTGGGACGTCTTAGACGGTTCTTGTAGCTCTCTGTTTCCTGATCTGATTCGTTTATTTGATTCGAATTGGTAGATGCTCGACTAGAACGGCGTGAACGAGCACTTACCGACGAACGTCGTTTTGACTTTTTTGGATTTGTCTTTTCCTGTTCGGAGTCCGACTCTTCTTGGTTCAATTCTATTTGATCCTGAACAGTCTCTGTTTCTTGGTCTTCGTCCAAATCAATGAATTCTTCTTCGTCGCTCGAATCTTCTTGTTCTATGCTCTGCTTTGAATTTTTGCTTAGCTTCGAATCTATTCTGCTAGTCAGACTAGAAATGGCTTCTATTGCTTTTGATTTTGCACTACGCTTGGAAACAGATGAGTCTGAATTTTGATTTAAGTGCTTTTCAAGTTTTTTTTTCAGTTTTTTGTTGTTTTTTTTATTTGCTTTTTTCGATTTTGGTCGAATTGTTCTATGTAAATCGATCTCCTCGTTTAGAGATTCTTCCTCGGATGACTTTGAAGTGCTTGGTGACGTGTATTTATTTACAAGTAAACTCTTGGTCGAGTCTAAAAAATAAATTTCAGTTAAATAAAATATTATCATATGGTTAAAAAAAAAAAAAAAAACTTTTATTTTAGTACAAACAATTTTAAAGAATTAAAAAAAAGTTATAAACGTTGAGAAATTTTTCTTAATTTAGCTTATGTAATTTTTTGATTCATTTGCAATTATGAAATGAGAATAAATTTTTATAATTTTTATTTGCATCTTCCATTCGTAACTCTTATCTAGTTATTTTTTTAGCTCAGTGAATTCATTAATGAATGCAAAAAAATAATTTTTTATTCTAAATTTCAAAACTTTCATTAACTTTAATTAATTGTAAACAATCTTTTAGAACAAATCCACATTTTTGTCCAAAGATTTAAATACTGTGCAAATATTTGCTCTCTTTTATACAATTGATGTTAAATTTAGCATATTAATTTTTTTAAAGAATTTTTTAAGTTAACGTTAAAAAGCTAATTTACAGCTTTTTATCTAATGAACCAAATTTTCCAAGTTTTATTTTCATGAAAAATTGTAAAACGTCTTTTTTTTCGAAAGAGCTAATCTTTAATTGATCGTGCATTTGACACCACAATTCATATTTCAAATTTAAAAATAATAACCTGCAAGGCTTGTTTTTTAATTTTTCACAGTATTAAAAACCCTTTCAATAATGAAAATGAAAATAAATGCTATTTTAATTGCTGAATCAAAATTGAAAATTTGAAATAAAGAAAAATTATGATGATATTTATATCAATTTAAAAAAAAAATTTTTTTAATGAATATAAAATTTAATAACTCAAATTTGAAATTAAAATTTTTTTGGCTGTATCTATTGTTTAGCAATTGAATATTTTTAAAAAGTATTAAATTAAATGACAAAAAATTTTGTAAAAATTATTGCTTCCCAAAAAAGCTATACAAAAAATTATTTTACATTAGGAAAATAAATTTTTTTTCTAAACCGCTCATGAAGGCGATCTACTATAACTCACAGACTTAAAAAAAAAACAGTTCTCGATATTCTGCTTTTCATTTCAAGCTAAATTAAAATGGTTCTGTGAAGAATATAATAATCCTTTGAATTTTCTTTGAATCTTTCAAGACATACAGAAAATTAAAGCTTTAAAGCATTTTTAGAAAATGTTTGATCATTTATTTAGTTAATAAATTTTATAATATTTTTTAAAAACTAAAGCTTTATTAAATATCTTATGTTTTATTTGACTAAAAAATATCATTTAAGTTATTTTTTTTTAAATAAAAGATAAAAGGTTATTTATTAATTTACTAAGACTAAGCGTTATTATTTTTTCAAATATTTAGAAAATATTCATTTAAGTATACGAAGGTTGCATTCAAAAAAGAAATATTCCCTGCCATAACTTAAATGACTTTAACATGAAAGGAACATAAGTTATTTTTTTATTTTTTCTTGCGTTGCAAATAGCTCAAGACAAAAAAATTAAAGTTGTTCATCAAATTTTGAATTTTGGTATTTTCGCCTCTAGATCGAATTTTTGTCAACTAACAACAAACAAATGTAAAATGTTAAGGTATTGATTAAATTTTTTTTTTTACCCTAAAGGAAAATCTATGAACCCGAACAAAAAATTTTCTGAATATCTAAATTATTGTAATTTACCTTTTTGAGATGTTGCCTCTTCTGATTTTCGGCTTTTCTTCTGTTTTGGCGAAATATTGGATGAAGTAGATGGTTCACTGTTGGTTAACGACTGACCTTTGTTACTTCTAAGCAATAAAATGGTGAATAAAGTTAATTTTTTGTATTAGCTATGATATTACCTTGATTTGGGTGATATAGACGAGCTTGAGGATAAATCCGACTTCCTACTTGAAGACGCTTTTTCGGCCATCTAACAACTAATTGATAATTTTGTTTTGAAATTTTTTTTGCATTAAATAAGATGAATGATTAAAACGATAAAATTGAAATATCTATCGATACGGAAATTTAGTAACCTTATGCTCAATGGTCCTAAATTCCAAAGTAATAAATATCTTATTTTTCTAAATTTATTTTTGCTCAACTAAATGAAAATGAATTAAAACAAAAATAATAAAGTCTTTATATTTTAGAGAGAATTATTTTTTAGCAAAAATACAGAGAAAAGCTGTGCGATTAGGGTGCTGTTGAAAACAGTCAATGAATTTTCTTAGCATACGCGTGTATTAATCATTATATTTCGATAAAAATTTCAAAATTTTGTTTTCTTTTTACTTGATTTTTGTGAAATGAACATTGCGATATTAAAAATTCAAAATTAGCATGAAATATCATACAGAGCAAATGCTAAGTGCGCTAAAAATGGTTTGAAAATTTGAAAAATTAGAACTATGTTAATTTATGCAAAAATGCAATTTTGTTAACTT
The DNA here is from genome assembly GCA_016987375.1 of Brachionus koreanus. Taxonomy (NCBI): domain Eukaryota; kingdom Metazoa; phylum Rotifera; class Eurotatoria; order Ploima; family Brachionidae; genus Brachionus; species Brachionus koreanus. Next base: position 102,015 of record PJRA01000303.1, read on the forward strand.
TATTTTGGTAGCACGATACGATTTCATATGCAAATTAAAAATGACTTAAAGTAAAAATTAATAATTTTCACTATTAATTTCTAAAATTTATAAGTCAAAATAAAATTTAAAAATAATTGTAATTTTAATTGTGAGAATTTTCTTTAATAATGTTTATACACAGTCTATTTTTAAAGGATATTTGTAATCGATTGGATATAATGTAAGTCAGACAATTTTTAGTCAAAGTTATGACTGGATTTAAAATTTTTATCAATACTTGAGGAAACGATACTTTTATTTATTACAGCCCTTTATTTGTTTAATATACAATTTAATTTAATAAAAATTATAAAAAAACTATCTATTGAAATTTATTTCATGTAGAAAAATATTGACTTGACTTAAGATTTGTGACCTTTAATCGAGTCTGATTTAAATTAATAAAAAAAATTATTTATCAAGTTTTTATTTTAAAGAATTAGAATTTTTTTTAAATTAATTATTTTAATACAAAAAGTAGAAAAAATTGATTAAAGATCAAAATATAATAAATTCCAAAATTGAACAATTTCTATAATTTTTTTTTTGTTTTGCTATTTCGGTTTGGCTTTTCTTGAATAAGACCATTTATGTATTTTTCTTGCTCTGCTTTGAGATTTAACTCTTCTATTCTATGCTCATAATCATTTTCTATTTGTGAATACTTTGACTCCTTTTTATTTAGACCTTCAATCACATCGTTATATTTAATTTCGGCTTCCGCTATTTTAGATATTAAATCAATTCCTTTTGAGCTTTCATTAATTAATTTGTTTTTTAGAAATTGATATCTGTATTTTATTATTTATTTATAAATTTATATATTTTATGCCTGTTTTTTTTTTATATTTACTTACACACTTGCATAAGCACATCGCTCTTTTTCCAATTCGTTTTTAAAAAAATCAATCTCTTGAATTTTGCTATTAATTATGTCTTTTGATTGCATCAATTCTAGTTTGGTTTTGGCATGATTATATTTTTCGGTCTGCATGAAAAAAAAATGAAAAATAAGACATAATAATTTATTTTTTAAAATCTTTTTATCATTAAATCTATTGACAATTAGTTAATTGAAGATGATTTGGTGTCTACCTTAATTTTTGATAAATTGAATTGGCTATAAGCTGAATTTGTGATTTGAGATTTTATTTTTTAAACACTAGAAAGCTCGACTATTTTATTTAAAAATAAACAAATTTTTAAGATATCAGGAAACAGACCATTTTTTCAAAAATTTGTTACTTTTTATAATTTAACCTAAGCTTTCTAATGTTTATTAATAAAATTAAAATTATAAAAATTACTAAAAAAAGCTTCAAATTTAGTTACTAAGACATTAAATATTTTTCTGAAAATTAATTAATTAACTTAAAAAAACCCTTGGGTTTTTTACTTGTCGGTAAAATTACCGGATACGAGACTCAGCCTAAGAGTAGAAATTAGTCAGTATTCATTTTAGAAATTAAATTTATAATTTGATTTTTTCCAAATTTCAATATTTTTTATTGTCAATAGGTCGACCACTAACACCTTAAAAAAATTACCGACTTCTAAATCGTTGAGAATTTTTTCAAACTCTTCTCTTGAAATGGTCTGAGTATTCTTTTTTATCTTAAATAAATTTATAAATAAAAATTTTAACTCAAAATTTAATCTACTTCTTTGGTTAATTTATTTATAGTTGATTGCTGAGCTTGAATTATTCTTAGTAAATCTTCTAAATTAAATGATTTTGTTTTGTTAATTGCTTGTCTAATTTGATTTTCGTTTGAAACATCATCTGGAATTGATACCTTTAACTCGGCAAAATTTGATATCACATTTCCATTCATTCTTAAACATATAAGAAAGCTTCTTTTTTCTATTTAATTTAAAATTGAAATAATATTTAAACTAACAACAGGATATTAATACCTGTGTTTTGTTTCTTTTTTCTATTTAATTAATCACTATCAAAAACTACTAATAAAATCATTTTAATTTTATTGATTTCTAATATTCTGAACAAATCAATAAGAATTTTATTTAGTTAAAAAAAAAAAAATCTATTTTCTATGATATATTGAATATGTTATAATTAAATGGTATATAAGTTTCAATTCATTAGAAATTCTTCTCAATTGAAAGCTTTTCATTAAAATTGAAGTTAAAATTTGAAATTAATCATTTTGTTAGATTGACGCGATAAGTTCACTTAAAATAGCATTTGGGTTGGATGATAGTGCCTGAATCATAACTAAATCATTTACCTTTTTTAATAGATATTTTCATAAAAACCTTGCTCTGAATGTTTTTAAGGTTTTTTGAGATTTTATTTGTCTATCAAGGAATGTTGTAGTTTAATTTTGTATACATATGAACTATAACTATTGAAAAATTTAATGAAAAAAAATGAACAAATTTTTAAAATTAAGTATAAATGCCTAATTTTTTAATAATTGCAATTTATATAAAAAAAAAACAAATTATAAGTTTTTTTGATTAGGCAAAGTTGATGTTCGAACTATTATAAGTTATGTTTTTTGTTTTTCTCATAATTCTAATTGCTGAAAAAAATTGAAAAACCTTATAAATAAATAGTCTGGACAAAATGCTAAAATTATTGAGTGTTTTTTTAAAAATTCAATTTAATAATACTTTTAATTTTTTTCGAATAAACTGATCTTTAGCTTCAAAGGCCTTAGTTTGAATTTTTTCAGATTTTCACATGTTTGCTTTTTTGGATATACTAAAACTCAGCTAAAATGTGATTTAAAAAAAATTTTCTAAAATAAAAAAAATTAAAATTTTTTAAACAAAAAGTATCTAATCAATATTAAAATTTTATTATTGTGAATTAAATAATTTGGTATTTGTAACATTTTGAAATTGACTTGAACATGTTTTAATTTTGATTTTCTTAAATTTTTTTAAAAATAAATTTATGTTTATTTGCAAACCGATCATAAAAAATAAATTATATCTCAAATATTTTTATATTATTAACATTAAAATCATGTTGCTGTAAACTTGTCTTGAAATTTATTTTTGGTACTTAAAAAATGTAATTCAAATCTATTTTAAATACACACATTTTTAAAAATTTAAGCAATAACCATTTAATTCAAATATTAAAAATTTATTTAGAAATAAAAAAAAAAAGA
>PJRA01000303.1:105331-151114 GCA_016987375.1 Brachionus koreanus
TTGCAGTGTAGATTATCAACTCGATGCAGTAGCCTCTGTGTCAGATCGGAGCTGTTGCTCAAAAAGGTACTTGAAAAGGTGATGAGCTCCTCCCCATTATCCACTAGGATAGAATAGGGTAAAAATAAATCTTTACCACCAGTTTTATTTATTTTGACTAAAAACAAAATTTAAAACTCAATTTTATTATCATTCTTTTAAAATCTAAACATACAATTTTTAAGAAATAATTTAAAACACTTTTTTTGCAAGTACTATTTAATTTTAAAAGCACTCAGTTTTAAAATCAAAATGGAAACAATTTAATTAAAAAATGGATCAAAACAATAAATCAGCTTTGAGCGAAGAAGAATCTGACATGTACGATTTACCTGAATACATCATTCACCCCATTAATCTTGAAGATATTAATGCTATAAAAAACATTCCAACAGCAGAGGAAATGAAAAAAATTGCCAAAATCGGATTTAGAAAAATTTATGAGGGTTGTAAAAATCCATATCTTGTTCAAAATTTTGGAGTATACAAATATTCATTTTTATTCTTAAAATTTGTTTAAAAAATTATTTTTTAGTATACCTTGGATGACATACCAGAAGAATTACTTGATAGATTTCGAGATGAAGATGAGGAAGACAACGCTCTTGGGAAAACTGATCCGGACTCACAAGTTATTAAATTTTATGTTTAATTCGTAAAAAAAATATTGATTTAGATTTCTTAGGAAGAAGAGTCTGATGTTAGCGTTACAAAAAAAACTGATAAAACTGATTGTAATCTAAATAATTTAGAAGAAAAAAAGGAAGATAAAAAAGAAGAAGTTGAATTGATTAAATTTAATGATAATATACCTAATGAAGCAAAACAGTCAGGTTCAGCTCAATCGTCATTTCAAGATTGTTATGGATTTAATGAAAAGTCTCCCGAAAAAGCAAATCAAAATTCATTTACTAATAAAAATTTCCATGATACTGAAACCAGCAAAAATTTTTATGATATAGAATTTAATATTGAATCAGTTAAATATCCACCGGCTATTAGCATTGACAAAAATGATGCGTATTACTTGAATCAGAAATTCAGCAGAATACCAGCCATAATTGCTGCCAAAAGTTTTAATTTTTCATCTATAAAATTCAATCAACAAATGCCAAGACATGAATTTTACAATCAACAACGAGATCTAATAAATCAAATGGAAAAAGCTGATTTGAATAGCTACCAAAATAGACAAAAGCTGCAAAATGCTTTTGAATCATCATCAACTAGTTTAGTAGGGTCTTTTTTATCAATGGATGCTCGTCAAAGCAATAATTTTTCATATAATGTAGCCAAAAATTGTACTCGATCTTTATGTGGCAATAGTAATGGAAAATTTTATAGAAAATTTTAAATTTATAAATTTTGTTTTTTTGTTCTTGTTTTGATTTAATTAAATTTAACAAAAAATTTTTCCGTAAAACTTTTTTCTATTTTTCACAAAATGTTCTATGCATTCGATCTATAAAAATAAAACTTTCTATTCTAAATATAAACACTTTTAATTTAGAAAGCTAATTTCTATTTTTGTATAATTTTTTTTATATTATATAAAAATAATTTAGAAAGAAAAAAGATTTTTTTATCAAAATGGAACAAGCTTACTTTTTGACCGACGAATATTTTTCTAATTTGATCAACGAGATAAAAATTCAGACTGACAAGATAGTATTAAGCACGAATAAATCTGAAAAAGAAGAAATTATCAATGTAAAAAATCTGTTAATTTTTAATCTTGAACAGATTCAAATTCCAGACCTTAACAAAAATATTGTTAAGACAGGATTTTTTATTGCAAATAAAGGAACGTCAATTAACAAAATAAATATTGCCAACCAAATCGGAAAATTGGTTATTATAAGTGACCAAGCTAATGCATCTATTTTACATAACTTAAAGTAAATTTTTTGGCATTGTTAATTTTGAAATAAAATCAAAAAACAAAATTTTGAATTTAAATAACATTTTTTTCTAAAATTCATTCTGTAAATTTTATCAGTCAATGCAAAGTTTGTATTACCCAAATCAAGTCTGTGCAACGCATCATATGGATTTAAGAATCATTAAAAAAAATTACATTGTAGAAATTTAATTTTGGTGATAGAAATTTTGTATCAACTGATTAAATTTACACAGCGAATTTTAGACCTTTAGAAAAAAAATTATTTAAATTCAAAATTTTTGCTTCAAAATTCACATTGCTCATATTTTTTTAATTTTATATGCATTTGTATCTATTTTATTCAAAAAGTCAAATTTTTAATGAAGATTCTACGCCAGATTTTAAAACTTTCAAAGTATATATTTATTTTTTAAATTTTTTTTATTATTATTATGTCTTATTAAAAATAATCGAATTAATTTAGGAAGCTCTTGTGACTTGTGTTTTAGAAGAACTAACAAAACTAAAATCATTTTATAATGATCCAATTATTGATTTGACTGAAATAGATGAAAACGTTCTAGAGAAAATTTACATTGATGGCAAAAAATCAAAATTCAACGATAATGATTTCAATGACATATCAAAGCTGATAAATCCTAAAAAATTAAGTCAAATCAATTTGATGTATCAAAATGAAAATTTTAAAAGAATTCATTCAGAGATGTTTGCCAACTTCAATAATCTTAAGAAGCTTGTTTTAAAATGTACTCATTTGGATTTGATTAGAACAAAAAATTTTTCAAGTCTTCCCAATTTGGAATATTTATCCATAACTGAGAGTAAAGTGAACAAAATTGAAAAAGACGCATTTCACGGCTTAGCACGCCTAAAATGGCTGATTCTTTCCTCAAATGAATTAACAGACATTCAAGTTGATAACTTTCTTGGTCTTGATCATTTAGAATATTTGATTCTCAATCAAAATAAAATAGGTTCAATAAATGATAACACATTTGAAGGTTTGGTGAATTTAAAAGCTCTAGAAATGGTAGAAAATCAACTTAATTTTCTCGCTGAAAACTCGTTTAATGGACTTTTTAGTCTAAAAATTTTGAATTTAAATAATAACAAGTCAAATTTACAAATAGACAAAAGAGCTTTAAATTCTCTTTCCAATTTAGAAATCTTAGATTTGGCAAGCAATACTATACAAAATTTGGATCCTTTGATTTTTAAAAAACTCAAAAATCTGAGATATTTAAATTTGTCCAACAATTTATTTAGTGAACTTGACTTTTTGAATGAGCTAGAAAAACTTGAGGTTTTAAATGTTATGCGTATGAAACAAGTATACAATGAATTAAACAAAATTAATCTGATAAATTTAAAATTCATTAAAATTGAAATGGAACAAGTTCCAATTTTTAGTGAAAATTTTACTAAACTGAAGGCTTTGGATCTTTATAATGTTACTGATTTTGAAGAAAATTGTTTTAAAAATCTCATTAATTTGGAATTCTTAAAAATAGTCACCAAAAAAGACTCCATTATTGATAAAATTAATGAAAATTTATTAAAACCATTGACAAAAATTAGATATTTTTATATTGAAGTAAAAAAATTTGGAGATAAATCTTTGGAAAAATTTCAACAAAGTGTAAAGATTATCGTCGAGCTTTTTAAATTGAAATCAAATTATTTTGCAAGCGAGACTGAAATAGATGATGAAAAAAACATTCTTTACATTAAAGTATTATCCTTTGAATTTCAAATTAATTAAACAAATAAATTTTGTTTTGAAAGGTAACTGATTGCGAATCGGAATGGATGTATTTGGAGCATATGCTTGATATTAGTGAAGAAGCAAAAAAGGCATTATTAACATCTGAAATGTCCGTTTCACATTATGAGAACATCGCTTTTATTTAATCTTAATAAAAAATTGCTTCGATTTTTGTTTTTCTCTTACTATTATACTTAGAACTTAAGAGGATACATATATTTACCAATCTAAATATCTTTTCAAATCTTTTTTTTCATATAACACTTAAAAATTGGGAATGTATTATAGAATAAATTCATAATTATAAGAAAATAGACATTAAACCATAAATAAGTTTTTAAAACAATAAATAAATTTACAATTTTGTACAATCTAAATATCTTTTCAAATCTTTTTTTTCATATAACACTTAAAAATTGGGAATGTATTTTAGAATAAATTCATAATTATAAGAAAATAGACATTAAACCATAAATAAGTTTTTAAAACAATAAATAAATTTTAAGGGGAGGTTATTAGAGGTTATCAACTGAAAAACTTCAGTATTTAAAATCTAGTTAATCAAACAAAATAAATAAAACCAAATTTATCAATTAAGATTACAAAGTTGCATGCACAGCCAAGTTTTGAATAAGTTTTCTAAAAGAAATATAAACATATGTTGAATTGAATTAAAAGTTGTAAAAGAAAAGACTAAAATTTTAGATTTATCGTAGTCTAAATTTCTCTAAACAATCTTGCAGCATGTCTCTTGTCGTAAATAAAAAATTGTTTTGCATTAAAAGACTTCTTTATGTCATTTTTCAAAACATTCATTCTACCTTGTTTTGTTTAATTTTCTTCAATTATTAAACTGGTTGAAAATTATTATTTTTCTATTTTTAAACAATTTAAGATTAAATTTTAAGCGAAAAACATGTAAAATACTTTAGAAAAATATTGTTTTTATGCTTTTCGGCACAAATTTATAGACAGATTTCAATCATTCACTATCTAAATGACTCAATAAATTTAAGCTAAAATCTAAGACAAGCTCGAGAACCTGATTGAACTAACGAAGTAAAAAAATTTTGACTTTCTTATTCTTAATAAATAGCTTAATACAACATTCGAGCTTTCAATTTACTATAATATCTATTTTATCTAAATTGAATTTGTAAAAACTTTTTACATTATGAAGAGTTAATCAGCCAATTATGGGCACTAGGCTGTTGATTATCTTTGAAATGTCAAGTTTATCCACTTAATAGACGATTGAGGGGAGATTTAATACAGATGTTTAAAATGGTAAATCGATTTGAGATCATAAATTTTGTAAGGAATAAATTATTCAAATAGCTAATGTCATAATCTAAGAAGAGAAAATAATCATAAACTTGTAAGAGAAATTAACAAAAAAGAACAATATCGTTATCAATTCTTAACAAACAGAGTTGTTGAATCATGGAACAAATTACCAAAAAAAGAAATATCAGCAAAGACAGTAAATAGTTTCAAGGCACTAATTGATAAATTAATATTAAAATGGTAAACATAAAGACTGCAATAGCCTAAGCGCAAAATTTGCGCTGGTATAGAGTACTATACCGCAAAAGTTATTAAAGGCTCTAAATTTGAAAATCTCTTTAACTGTTTTTATTACTGATAAATGATAAACTTCTTTTATCGTATTCAATTTATTTATTAATTCTACGTTAAGGTCGATCACCGACCACTTTCTTAATGACCTGTGAAATAAAGAGCACTGTGCATGTTGTTGTTGTTTTTTTTTAACGTTTTCAAGTTTTAATTTTTTTAGAATAAATAATACAAAAATTGAAAAGTTAAATTAAATAAAGTCTCTTTGATAAAAAAATTATTTAAAAAAGTAAAACATTGAAACATTTGAATTAAATTTTTTGTCAAAATTTGTAAAAGTCTCCAGTTAATTCGAAAATTTCACTAATTAAATCAATTAGTATTGGCTCTTTTGCTAATTCAAATAATAATTTCTTTGCTCAATCAACTAGTCGATTGAAGAAGTCAATTTTAGTATTTTCTATTAAAAAATTCAGTTAACATGATATTAAGAGACAGAAATAAGCATGTTGTCCTTTATCTCTCAGGTATACCCAACATTCCTCTAACTGTTTTTTCGCAAGCCTGGATCGATGTTCATATTTTCGATCCAGAATTGGTCTAACGTAGGTCTTGTAAAAATGAGCATCGTTATACACATGCATGTCGTTACTTACTTTATAAGTGTCTTAAGCTTTTACTATATTCAATACTAAATAATCTTTCATATCTTAAGCATAAAAAAAAGTAATTGATTGCGATATTTTTATAAATGAAGACAAAACTTAAAAATTCAAATCCAACTCAATCAATTATAATCTACTTTTTAAAAAACGTCAATCTATTAGTGAATAAAACACATATATAAATGATGGAAGCACATTTAAGTTAAATAAATACCCGTAAATTTTATTTTTTTTATTTTAGATAAAGTAATATTTTTTTAATAATTTAGCTTAAATAAAAAGCTTAACTTAATGCGCATGACACATATATATTATTAAGTAGATTAAAGTATTTTCGAAATAATTTTCAATTTAAAATTTGATCAATAGATAGAATTTTTTAAATCTCATCACTTAGTGTTACAGATTAAAATAAAAATATTGAATTTCAATTTTTTTTTTTAATTGAAGAAATAAATTTTTTATTTATGCTAGAAAATAAATGTAATTAAAAAAAAATTTTAAATTGTTAAGTAAAATTTGAATTTTTATTTTTAATTTTTAAACTATTATTTTGGTATCTTAATTTTGGCTAGAAATTTTAATAAATTAAGAGAATTTTCAATTCAAATTTGCCGCAAGTCTGTAGAATATCTTGAAAAGCAGATTATCAACTTGAAAACATTTAATTTATGCTTAAAAACAAAAAACAGGGAATAATTTTAATTTTAAAAACAGACAATTTAATCTGAGATAAATATTAGTAAAGACCGAGAAAAAAAAGACAGAGAAAAAAAGCTCTAAAATTGGGCAGTAAAGACCGAACCGAACTATGAGCCGAATAACAATCGAACCGAATAAGCCCGAGTCCCCGAAGCCGTCAATATCAGCATCGCCATCGTCCAATAATGGACTTAGACATGTGGCTCGTAAATCGACTGCAATGACCAATTCAAGCCTAATTAATTTTAACCGAATACGACCAGGCTCTACACAAACACATTCAAATCAGCTATCGCAAATGTCAACACAAAATTTACTGAAAAGTTCTCAACTAAAATCAAATTTAAATGGAGACAAAACTGCTTACCAAAATGTTTCAAATGGATCTAAATTGGGACAAAGCACTAGTTCAACAAATGCATCAAATTCACCAGAATCAAATCAAAAACAGTTTCGAAACAAAATGGTTTCATGCAAGCCATTCTATCAGTCGAAAGCGACTGAATGCTACCCAATAGTTAAAGATGTGTCGACTCAAATTGACTTGGATGAGATTAAGCCAAGTCATTCAATGGTACCCGTGCCAGTGCCGGTTAATGTACCGGTTCCAATGTGTATGTATCAAGCACCAATGCCTGTGCCGTTGCTAGTACCAGTGCCAGTGCCTGTACCAGTTTTTATACCTACGACGAAAAAAACTTATGATCGGGTGCACAGACGGATAAAAAAATTGAGAAAAAAACTGCCCTCAGATCCGTACGAATTTGAAATTTTGCTCTATGCTGAAAAATTGGCTCGAGAAGAAGGCATAGCTGGATTCGAGGATTCGTCGGATGGCGAGTCCGACACCGAACTCAACACAAAACAAAATCACGATTCAGACGATCAATTTCAACTACTTCAGGAGTCGGACAGCTCGTTTAAATGGACTATTGGCGTCAAAGTGTTCAATAGTTGGCTGAGCAAAAAAATAGAAGATCTAAATTTTGGACCAAAAATACCAAACGACTTGCTTAAGCTCAAAAACGAAGAATTAAATTTGCTCTTGGCAGAATTTCTCAATGACGTGCGCAAACCAAACGGCGAAGTGTATGCACCAGAGAGTATTTATTACATTACTCTCGGTATACAGCATTATATGCAGGAAAAAGGCCGCGTCGAAAATCTATTTCTTGACTCGTGTTTGTTTGATAACTTTCAAGAATCGTTAAATGAAATAGCTTTGAGATATAAAATAAGAATTGATGCTGATGGTCAAGTAGCCAGTCGAATAGAAGAGGAAATACTTTGGGAGGCAAAACAATTGGGAGCTTATTCGCCATTTGTTCTACTCAACACAATACTTTATTTCAATACAAAATATTTTTTCTTGGACAAATGCGATGCACATAAAAAGCTTTCGTTTGCCAATGTTAAAAAACACGCAAAACGAAACATTGGACCAAATGGTGAAGACTATGGCAAGACAATTTTCTTGCGCTACTATCCTGATTTTCACGGCATGGAACAAGTTATTTATGAACAAGGCGAAAATTACGAAAATCCACTTAGATGTCCAGTTGAATTGTACAATTTTTATATTTCAAAATGTCCAGATAGTGTCAAGAATAGAAATGATGTTTTCTATTTGTTGCCAGAGAAAACTTCTCTGCCTTCGTCACCTGTTTGGTTTTCAAGTCAATCAATTAGTGACAAAATGCTCGATCGAATGCTCAATAGAATCAAAATGGTTAAAGAAGTAAATGAACTTCTGCTAGCCGCCGCACCATCAACAGCACCACTAATAGTTCAATAGAATTTATTTTAATAATTTTTTCTCTTTAGTGTCCATTCGATCTTAATCTTTATCGATAAATAAACCCTGTGATCCTATCCATTGTAAATAATTTTTAACTTTTGATTTTTTTTTTGAATTTTGAAAATTAACAAATTAGTAAATTTTTCTCTATCTTTTTTTTATCGCGATTTTCTCATTGTATGTTTATCTATCTATAATTGGTCGTGTTAAACTAATTAGGACTAATTGATAGATTGATATGGTACTACTTTATTTTTTCTTGTTTGAAACGAATTTAAATAATTTGAATAAAAAAGACCAATAATACATAATTGAAACTAGTTCTAAATATCAAAGTAGTTTTTTTTTCTTTATCTTTTATTTACGTCAAATAACGTCTTATTAAATTTACAATTATTATAAAAAAAAAAAAGATAAAATTTTAAATAAATTTATTGCATTTTGCTTTCTGTGTTATTTAATTTTTTTTTATTTACACATGTACTGATATGCTGTTTTTGTTTAATTCATTTAGAGAATATAAGGCTTAAAACACTGATCCCGAATTTTTGAAAATCACTTTTATCTATAATTTCTATTTGTTGCTAAAATTAAATTTTAAAAAATCTCAATTTTAATTTTTTAAATAATGAATATTATTCAGTTCTATTGAGCTATAAAATATAAAATAAATATTTATTTTATTCTTAAATTCAATTGGGATACTAGTTCAAATTGGTTAAAGTTTACAATTAAATGTGAAAGATTAATAATTTCAACTCGATTTGTAAACTAAAATCAGATTAAAATAAAGTGGTCCAAAGAGCGGACGACTTAGCTATATGAAGAGAAATACAAGAGCTGTTTATATTGGCATCAAAAATCCAGGGTTTGGTTATAAGATTGACACCAAATCTTTGAGTAAGTCAAATGTCGAAAGAGATTTTGGCCAAAAATACGTATCTATTTCATTTTACTTTAAATTAATAATAAATAATTATTAATAGTTTAATTTTTAATTTACAAAAATGAGTTTTTTTTTATTGAAAATTAAAATATCCATAAGGGTAGTGATAGTTTGGCTTTCCATTCTCAAAATTTATACTTCCCAATCTATAAAAACCATAACCAAATGGATTTTGTAAATTTGATTGTTGATTTAAGAAAAGTCGAATCTATATTGTTTGTAGGCACTGGTACAACCATCACTACTGAAATAAAAGCAACACAATTAATGGATACTTTTGAAAACATTTTTCACTTATGGTAATTATTTTTACCTTAATTGAAAAAAGCAAATTTATCTAAAAATTGTTTCTCTTTTATAGAAATTTTCTAATTAAGTCAAATTAATATAGATATTTTTTGTTTGAACTAGTTTTTAAAATAGATAAAATTATTTTAATGATTAATTTTTGACAATAATTCGAAGATAAAGCATAAATAAAATCAAGATTATAATTTAAATATAATTTTACTTGAATTTTTGGCAAATTCAAGTTTGTGATCAGATTTTAGTTATGAATAATCAAAATGTTAAATTAAAAAAAGGATTTTAGCAAATTTTAGAAAATTTTGTCCAAACTGTTAATGAATGAATGAATGAATGACTAATTTATATTAAGGTTTATCTTGGTAATCCTCAATTAAGTATCTTAGTTTTGTTTAATTGATTAAATTGTCTTTGGTTACAATACAATTTATTCCGATATAAATTCAAATATTTGCAGTATCTTCAAAAAAAAAAAACTCACAGGAGCCGTTTTCTTCGATCTAGAAAAAGCTTTTGACAAAACTATTCATCAAAATATAATCAAAAAAAAACATAAGTTCGACTCTTCTGATATGGATCAGTAGCTTTTTAAAAGATCGAACATTTGAAGTTTAGATAAACGACTCAAAATCATCACCAAACCAATTTTCCGTGGAGTACCTCAAGGTTAACTTAAACTAAAAACTAACCTTATAGAAGAATAAAAAGCTTTAAATGGTCAAACTCAATCAAGTTGAACTAAACGCTATACAAATCATTGATAAGATCACTATTTCATTACTGCTTTATTATTAAACATCTCTCCAAAAGATCCAAAACAAATTGTTAAAAATAATTATATATTTTCCAATTAAAACCTCAATTAAATCAATACACATAATCCTAAAGCTATAAACAATTGTAAATAGATCAAACAGCTTATTTGTTAAATTCGTGACGAACAAATCCAATCAAGATTTGATAGCAAAAGAGATACACGCGTATATGTTGACACGACAAGCAAACCAAATCAAAAGATCTTTCTTAAACATATTTATAATTTTGTACTCAATTTTTTACGTTGCAATTGGGTTTAGGCGAAGACGAACCTGGGAAACCTCCTAAATTATATTTATAATAATAATAATAATAATAATAAATAATTAATATATAAATTCAAGTGTATTCTTTTTTGTTGTATTTGTTAGCTTTAATGTTATTCTTTCTAGTAAATAAATTGATTATAAAAACTTCTCAAACAGTATCTATGTCGAGGAAAGGTAATTAGGTGTGTTTCAAAGGTCAAGATATAGGTCCGTCAACATAATAAAAACAGTATCTATATATTCTTTTGCAAATAAGATAGAATTATGACCAGTATCGGTCATTCTTTTCGTCGATATTATTATAAGAGAAATTTAGTCAGAATACCACAAATTTCTAAACCCAAATTTTTTAGCTTTTTTAGTATACTAATTAAATTTCGATAAATGTTTTTTTTTGTCAATTAAGATTTTATTATTTGTCATTAATCAAAGAATGAAAGAATGAATAAAAATTAATGAATATCAATTATTAAGAAAATAATTATTTTTTTTTGAATTTTGCCTATTTTTGTTTATTTTTAAGGCGTTCATTACAATCAAAAAAATATAAATGTTTTTTAATAAATACTCAAAAATTTGAACTTTTATTTTTGAAAATTTAAACTTCATTCCACCGATTTTTTTTATCAATTTAATTTAACTTTATAGATCAAAAATTTTTTAGGAAAAAACCTTGAAAATATAAATCGGTATTTTTAAACAATTATAAGTAAATATTTTTAAATTTTTTTTTGTTTTTTTTATTTTTTATTTTAAATCACTTTATTAAGATAATAAAAAAATTTCTTTATTTATTAATTTTCTAAGAATTAGTTCTATCATTTCTTGTTTCAATATCTGTTTAAAAAAGTTTAAAAAATTTTATTTAAATTAAAATAATTTATCTTAAATTAATAATTTTTATTCTTATACATAATTTATTCTAAATTTTAAAAAATAAGCTCCAAAATAATTTAAATCATTAAAAACAGCATATAACTAATTTTGCATTTTAATTTTATTATTAGAAAAGTTAAGCAAAAATTTTATTTAAATGAAAACCAATAGTTGAAGAATTTAAATGCCAAATTCGTTCAAAAATTTTGATCAAACATCACTTTATCGTACAACTGATCAACTGAATTACAGTGTGCAAAATGATTCAATCTATGACATAGATGAAGATGATGACATCGAATGGCTTAATCGTCCCGACGAATGGAACGATGATGTGCGTATGAAAGCTTTGTTTGCTCCATTTCGAAACCGAGACATTAACCCACTACACTATGACAATAAGATAAAATTTTGGAAGCAAGCGATTATTTCAATATGCACCGAGAAGCAAATTTTACAGTTTGATCAAAAAAAATTAGAAGACTTATTCGTTAGAAAAGGAAAAAGACCAAAATGTTTAGAGCTTATTATTAATGAACTTTTAAAAGAAAGTAGCATATGTACTCGAGAAGAGTGTCTCAAGCCAAAAACAAGTATGTTGGCGAATATGTTCAATAAATTGATTTGGTCACCTTTGTCTTGGTCAACAAGTTATTTTTTTAGAGCCTCATCTTCAAATGGTGATTTCACTTCAACATTATACACTACATCATTCACTCCCAAGTCTCCAAAGCAAAATACCAACAGCTCTTTTTCATGTCAATCTCCTATTAAAGAATCTGACTTTAAATCTTATGTCTTTCCGTATTTAATTGAAGCCAAGTCACAAGAAATTTTGAGAAAACTTCAAACGAGTGTTATCTACAAAAATGTGGACTGTGTCATAGAATATGACCGATTAACTGAGTATCTAAGCGAAATTGTAGATGAACACGATTTAGATTTTATTTTAAAGTATTTGGAAGTCAATGAAAAAATCTTGATAGTCTCATCAAAAGAACTAGACAGAAAATTGGTTAAATTTTGCTTTAATTCAAACGATAAGGTGATACCACTAAATGAAATTGAAGTAAGCTACTTAAAACTCAAAGATGCATTCAATAAAATTGAGCTCGAATGCTCAAAATTGTCTGCTCAAGCTGATTGTCTAAATAAAGATATAAAAAATCAATTGATGTCAGGAAACAAAAATACTGCTTTAAAAATTCTCAAAAAAAGAAAACAATTAGAAAAGTCATTGGATTCAAAAGAAAATATTATGCAAAATATTGAGACCATGATGATGAGCATTCAACAAGCCGATACAAATAAGACAACTATGGATGTGCTAATTAGAGGAGCAAGTGCATTGAAAGAGGCCAATAAGGGAATTAGCATTGAACAAATAGATGACACAATGTGTGAAATTCAGGATATTTATGACCAAAATAATGAGATTGAAGAGACTTTGACTCGATCGCCTGTAAATGGTAAAAGTGTTTTTGATGACAAGGAACTTAATGATGAGCTTAATCAATTGTTGTCTCAAGAAAATAATAAGACAAATTCAACTTTTAATATGGATGATCTATTAAACAATTTACCTTCAATACCGAACGACACTCCCAAAAAAACAGATTTTAAGACCTCGTCTTCTTTAATTTTTTAATTATTCTTTCGCTTTGAAATATTATTTAATGTATATAAGATTCTAAAGATTTTTTATCAAATTTTTTTTTAATTTTTACATGGGCTCTAATATGCTCAATATTTTATCATTTTTTTTATTAAGAAAAAAATCATTTGGGAAGCTTTACTAAAACAAAAAATTTAAAACGAGTCAAATGACTCTTAAATTATTTCCACAGTAAAAAATTGTATTAGAATATAAGTAAGGCAAGTTGTATCAAGTGCTCCAATCCATAATTATGCATATTAATTCTTAATATTCTTGAAGTTTAAACTGAAGGTTAAAACATATTTTAAGTGATAAAATTCAAAAAAAATATTCTAAAAATATTCATCACATTTAACTATAAAAAACCTTAAATATATATAATATCAGAAGTGGATAAAAATTTAATCAAAATATTTAAAGAATTAATTTTTAAATAGTATTTCATCTGCAAAATGCACTATAGCCAAATTTGTAAAAATATTAAAAATTCTTATAACTTTTAAAGATCAAAAGCAAGTTCTTAATAATGCAACTATGAATATTGCACCATGTTGCATTTTTAGAACTTGCTTTTGATCTTTAAAAGTTATAAGAATTTTTAATATTTTGTTCTGTTTTGTATTATTTTTTAAAAAACCCTATTTTTGATTAAAATTAAAGATAATTCTTATTTGAATATGTTAAAAGTAGATAGTTTTTAAAAATTATGGTAAAAATAGCTTTGCTGCTTTCAAAAACTATCAGACATAACCTTCTTGTCAAAAAAATTCAGCATTGTCAGCAACTAAAGTTGTAGATTAGATTTTAGCTCCTTATAATCTGAAAGCAGTCAACTCAACTGACTTAAATAAAATAAAACTTTACACTTTGTTCATTTTGTTTATCATTATTTTTATAACTTAAATAAATTTTAAGCTTTATGTGCAGAATTATATTTCTAGAAAATAGAAAGCAAAGAATAAAATTAAATATGAAAATGCAATCATTTCAATTATTAAAAAAAAATCTTTAAGAGTTCATTTAATATTTTATATTAATTAAATAAAAATCTTGAGTAGTTAAATTTTAATTTGACTTAGGAACCAAAAAATCTTATAGATTGTACAAAATATTTGAATAACATACATGCATGTTTAATTATTATTAGTGCAAATTTGATGTTTTTTTGGAGTTAAAAATATGGAAAGTTTTTGCCTCTCAGTTCATATGTAATATTTCGTAAGTTTATGTAAAATTTAAAATTTTTTTGGAAAATCTGGTAAAATCTAGTAAAATAAAGTAAAATATCATCAAAAGATATAGATTTTTGAATAATTTTTTATTTAATTATCATTAAGATTATAAAATTTATTCATTTTATTTTTTAAGAAAATATATATTTGTAAAAAACGATATTTTAATTTTTTTTACTATATTTTATCGGAATTTACATGCAAATTTTTTAAATTTAAGAAAAATTACGTATTTTTTTTTGATTAAAGAAAGCTAAAAATTGAAAAATAAATATTCTAAGCCAAACTAAAGAAAAACGAAGAAAAAACAGAGCTTTTTTGTTCTTTTAGAATTTACAATGAAAATAATAAATTTACCTAAATTCCTTATTAGGTGGCTTACAAGTGGTTTGGCTTAATTTAATTGCTTATTAAAAACTAAATTTAGAGCATAGTTTAAAAATTTATGAATTCTAAAAATATTGTTAATGAACTGGCAACGATTTATTAGATGTAGATTTTGTACACAAGCTCAATTAAAATTTAACTTTAATTTAGAAAATTTTACCAAATAATGAATAAATGTATTATAATTAAAGATAATCTAATAGTTTGATTCAAAAAATAACTTTTTTTCAATATTCTTATTCAATATAAAAAAGATATTTTTTCACATACTAAAACTTGACTCTAGTCTTTTTATTAAATTCAAGTTATAACTATTTATAAAGAAAAAATCTAATTTTATTTTTAACTCTAACAAAAAAAACAACAACAAATGCAACAAAAATAGTAACATCTACATTTTTAAATATTTTTCATATATACTGAATGTAAATATGTTTGTGATTATTTTCTTACCTTGAATTTAACATTAAAATGTGAAACATAAAAAAATTAAAATAAAGAAAATTAAATCTATAGATAAAATGAAAGAATCAAAGTATTCAATCATTTTACCGACTTATAACGAGAGTGAGAATCTACCTTTGATAATATGGCTTATAATTAAACACATGGAAAGTGAAAATTTTGAAGTAATAATTGTTGACGACAATAGTCCTGATGGAACCACTCAGGTTGCCAAAGAACTACAGAAAATCTATGGAGATGAAAAAATTGTGGTTACTGGACGAGAAAAAAAACTTGGTCTTGGATCGGCATACATTCATGGTATTAAATTTGCTAAAGGAGATTTTGTTATCATTATGGACGCTGATTTGTCTCATCATGTAGGAAAATTTAATTAAAATTAAAAAAAGTCTCAACAATTTTTCTTTCAGCCAAAATTTATTAAACAATTTATACAGTATTTTATTAATTTTAGTAGATTTAGAAAAAAAATTTAATTTAATTTTTAAAAGCAAGCAAAAAGAAAAAAATTATGATATTGTAACTGGTACTCGTTATGCAGGAGACGGTGGAGTACATGGATGGAATTTAAAACGTAAAGCAATTAGCCGAACTGCAAATTATGTCACTCAAGTTCTCTTAAGACCTGGGGTTTCCGATTTGACAGGGAGCTTTAGGTAATTTTTGAAAAATAAACAAGAAACATAAATGAAAAAAAAATTTTAGACTATACAAAAAGCAAGTTCTTGAAAAATTAGTCCAATCTTGTATTTCAAAAGGATACGTTTTTCAAATGGAAATGATGGTTAGAGCTAATCAATTTAACTTTAGCATTGGTGAGGTACCAATTTCATTTGTTGACCGACAATTTGGAGAATCTAAATTGGGCGGAAACGAAATATTCCAATTTTTGAAGGGACTTCTTTATTTATTTGCTACAACTTAATTTAATCTTACTAAAATTTAAGAAAATTTCAAATAAAATTATTTAAATTTTAAAATATCAAATAAAACCAAAAAAATTCTAATTTTACCTTAATTGTATGTAAAACATAGAATCATATTTGTAGTAGATACGGTACCGTCTCTTTTTTCTAATCATTCTATTGTTTTTCAACTTTGGATTCATTTAAATTAAATTTTTAGAAAATTTTGTTTTTTCAGCTCGCATACAAGACAAATTTAAAATTTTTTGGATTTTAATTTTTGAATTTAGAAATCTTCTGATTAGACAATAACTAAACAAGTCTAAAGTTTCCCAATTATTATTCTATTTTAGGAAAAAATTGTTTCGTAAAAGTTTCTTAAATAGAAATTTCGGTGACATGGTCTGGCAAATGATGTAAGCAATTCTAAATTTGAAAAATCTAGATTTTTCTTATTCTATTGAATGTTAAATAAAAAATAGCCTGAATATTTTTTAGGAAAATTAAAACAATTAAATCATTCTGGTTTTCTATAAACCGGTTTTCAGAAAAAATTATCAAGGTGTTTAACTCAGTCAAGTATTTAAATAAGTTGCATTTTTTTTAGTTATACAGAACTAAGTTCATAATAAAATTCATATATTTTTAAAATTTTTAAGATTCCTAAAGACTACTAGTTTTTTAAAAGAAAATAACATTTTGAATTGAAATTTAATTTTAAGCAGTAAGGTCTAATCACCATGCCTCACCAAAACCCATCTTTATTCCGTGAGTAAATTTATTTCTAAATTAAAATCTAATTAAATTGATTTATTACATTTATTAGTAAAAAAAATAAAAAAATCCAAAACATTGGATCCTGAGGCGAGCAAAAAAGTGAAATCTTACCCATTATTTTGTCAGCTAAGTGAACTTCACACGAATCGTGAAGATTTTCTTGTTTGGAAAGAAAGTGCTAGATGGATTAGGTTTGTAGAGGTTGTCGAAGATTGCGGAAGATGGTCTAAACCTCATGTAGCCACAATTTCAATTTTATCCATTATTGACTTGAAAAATATAATTTCGAATGGTTTGGTCTATCTAAATTCTAAAACAAAACCTTACAAGTATTTTGTTGACGAGCTGGTAGAAAATATGGTTAAAGAAAACCTGCTCAATGATGACAATGCAGCTGATATGAAGCAAATTTTATTTCTTCCTCATTTTCATCAGTATCAAAAAGACTTTGAAGATCAATTGAATGTTGGAGAGACTTTAAAAATTGGCAAAAACAAGAATAAAAAAGAGGAGCTAATGGAAAAAAACGGTAAATATCACCTATGTTAAAAAATAATTTTTAAATAAAAAAATTAAAATAGAACTGAAAAAGTAACACAATTATTTATTTATTATTATTTTTTAGGAAAAGAAAAAAATATTTTTTTTCAAATCATTACAAAAAAAAATAAAATTAGAATAAAATAAATTTTTTTAAAATGGGGATAATTTAAATTGGCTATTACTGAAACGGTTACTGAAATTATTATATACTCAATATTCAATTAATTATGGGATATATAATTATTACTAAGGGCTCATTTATTAATTATTTTTTGCCTCTAAAATTGCAAAATAAGAGTTACGAAATGACTTAAACAATTTTTATTTTATTATTTATTTATTTTTAAATGAAATAAAAAAATTTATTTATTTTATAATCTATAAAGTAAATAAAGAATGATTTGAGTAAAGATAAAATGAAATAACTATAAAGCAGTTTTCTTTGTATTTTGGTTCTTGTCGTTGTCTTTTAACTTCTTGTGTAACTGAATGATTTGGTCATTTTCTTGGTCATTCGAATCATGAATTTTAAAAATTTTGACCCTTTAAGTTCATTAAACAATTCAATCAGATTCACTTTAAAAATCTGTCAATTCTTCTATCTTTTTTTAAAAATTGATCGGATTTTAAGCTAATTTTTTAAGGTTCTCTAATTTTTTTTTCTCATAGATACTCAGCTATATCCTCGGTTTCAGACTTTCAAAATTTTAATAACTAATTTTATTAATTCTTTTTTGATTAAAAAAAAATTTAAAAATTTTAATGTTAGATTTAGGTACAAATACGGAGGAAAATAAATTTATATTCGATGAAGATGTTGAGAGCACAACAGAGGTAGACGATGACGAAACTTATTCAATCGATTTTCGTTCAGTTGACAACTTTCCAATATTTGATTTTAAAAACAAGCATTTCTTTAAAAAAATTCCCGATGGCTCTAAAACAGCCAACATATTAATTGGAGAAGTTGATTTTTTGAAAAATGAAATAGGAGTGTTTGTCAAATTTTCCGAACCATCTTCATTTTACAATATAACCGAAGTTCCTATTTCGACCAAGTATTTTTTTCTTTTACTCGGACCGAAAGGTAGAATGTACAAGTATCGCCGAGTAGGATTTAGCATAGCCACAATGCTTAGCGATGAATTGTTCCAAAATGATTTACACGAAGCTCAGGAAAGAAAAGAGCTAATGACAGCTATAGATGATTTTTTAGAGCAATCTACAGTTATACCACCAGGACAATGGGATACAAGCATTAGGCTCGAGCCCCCTGAGAGAACTCCATCTAAAGTAATAGAATAAAAGACTTGAATTTTTTTAAGTTTTATTTTTTTAAGGAAGAGCGTTTAATTCTTCGTATGATTAAAGTAAAAAAAGACAAGCCTCATTATGGAGGCCATGAAGATGATCCATGTTTGAAGAGGACTGGAAGATTTTGTGGAGGATTAATTGATGATATAAAGCGAAAAAAAAGATGGTATTTTAGCGATTTTAAAGATGCTTTTAATTTTCAATGTTTTCCTGCTATTGCATTTTTGTATTTTGCTTGTTTATCACCAATTATAACATTTGGTGGTCTATTAGGATTTGCAACCGACAATTATATGGGAACTATTGAATCTTTATTATCTGGTCTAATATGCGGAGTTTTATTTTCTCTTTTTGCTGGACAGCCAATGACCATTTTGGGCTCAACGGGACCTGTATTGATTTTCGAGACAATTCTGAACTCATTTTCAAAGTAAAGAAAATAAAATAATTTTTTTTTTGATTTATTAAAATCCTATTTTAAAAAAGATCATATGGAATTGACTACATTGGCTTTAGATGTTGGATTGGCTTATGGGTCAGTTTTTTACTTATAATGATTTCAATCACGGACTTGAGCTTCTTGGTCAAATATATCACTCGATTTACGGAAGAACTATTTGCTATGTTAATCGCATTTATATTTGTGCTTGAATCTATTGATAAATTGCTCAAAATAAGAAAATCTCATCGCTTTACCAATAATCCATATTTATACTCTAATGAATTTAATGAGAACAGCAGCAGCTGCTTTAGATGTCTTCATGTTAATTCAACATTTGATCCGAATATATTCATTTTAAACGAGTCAGTCTACACAGAAAAGCAAGTAAGTTAATTAAAAAATTGATTTGTTTCAAGTTTAATATTAAGATAAGTCTTAACAGATAAGTCTTTATAGTTTAAGTTACTAAAAAATAAAAAATTTTTTATCATAAATTTCAAATCTTCAAATATTATTTTTTTATATTTTACTAATTTGTATAGTCAGTACGCGATAAATAAATAGTTTACGGTTGATCCAAATTAATAATAGTACCTTTATATTCTTTTGATATTCCCAGAATATAGTTTAATTAATACTTCAAAATGGGCAAAGTAAAATTTTTGATCAAATTACATTTTGTAAAAATGATAGAAATTTTTAAATGCATTTTTAGAAATTAGAATTTTTTCAAAAGTTTAGGAATAAACGTTTAAATATTTTTAAATTAAAAATTAAATTTGATCAAAAATTTTACTTTGGCACAGAATGTTGATTTAAATTGTTTTTGTAAATTAATGGCAAATTGGGTCTAATCATTTTATGTGTATGTGTAGGATGAGTCTAAAATTTTATGTTTTTTTTTTGCTTTTTTAAATAGTTACTTAATCTTAAAAATATAGACCATTGTGCCCTATAGTTTTTAGCCATCTATATTTGATTTCTGTTATCATTATTTCTAAAATAGATCCACATTGCAGCAAAAAATGATGGTCCGTCTTAGAAACCATTGACTTAACGGACTTTTAAACTGTTGTTTCATGTGATTTTGATTACTTTAAACATCTTTAAGCAGAGTATTGTAATCGAAAATTAATGATCTACTTGATTCTTTCTTCCTCTGAAAGCCTGTATCACCAATTTTGAATTTTTAGACCAGTCTTGTACTCTTCTTACTTTAAGCATACTTTCACCTTCCAGAAGACATATTTCAAAAGTTACTATGTTTGCTGATATGTCTTTTTCCTGTAATGAAACAGTTAAGTACTATAACATAAATACACATACAATTTTGAATACTGTTAATTTTAATATATAATATGACACAAAATTTTAGATTTACAAAAATGCTTAAATCAAAAATATCCAAATTTTAAAAAAGCGCAAAATTTTGTGTTCAAAAATGAAAAATTGGTCTTTATCTAAAAAAACAAATTTTTAGTGAATTTTTTTTTGCCAATGTACCAAAGAATAAATTTTTCAAAGTAAAATTTTTTTTCTATTTTTTTTCAAAACATCAATTTTATTATATTCAACTCTTTTATTTGAAATTATTTATAATTTATACTAATGAACGCATCAAAGTTCGAAAAGCTTGTGAATATACTAAATATAGGAATACTTCTGAATATAGGAAAGAATATACTTTAAAAAAATTTTTTTTATAGCGATGTGTAATTAATTTTAAAAAATTGGGTGATTTAAACTTTATATAAATTGTAACATTTTGAGCAACGAATTTTAAACAAAAACAAAATAAAATTGATCGTAGAATATTAACTAATATTATATTTAGTTTTCAATTTTTTTTACCCAAGTTTTTTTAATTCTCAATTTTTTTTATAACAACCCTAAAACCTCAAAAAAAAAAAAAGCTTAAACTAAATTTGAAAGCTAGGATATCAATGATTTTTTCATAAAACCTAACAGAATTTTTATTTACTGCAAAATTAAAAGTTTTAATTATTTTTTCGTTTATTTGAAAGTGTGAAAGACTTGGCAAAGACTACATTTTCCAAAGAGAATGTGAACATATACCAGACGTCTTTTTTTTCAGTGTTATTCTATATTTGCTTACATTTTCTATGGTGATGGCATTTAGGTATTTGAAATTCAGCAGTTTTTTTTCATCAACTTTCCGAACAATTTTGAGCAATTTTTCTGTGGTCATAACTATTTTTGTAATGGTGACTTTTGACAGCATTGTTGGCCTAGATACGCCAAAACTTCATGTGCCTTCCGAATTTCACGTAATTTCTTAAATATCAATTAAAATTTAAAATCAATTAAATATTTAATTATTTCAGCCAACTATTCCAGATAGAGGCTGGTTAATAAATCCTTTAGAAAGAAATGAAGGAAAATACTGGCTGATTTTTGCCGCTATACCACCAGCTTTTCTGGCTACTATTCTAATTTTTATGGATCAACATATCACAGCTGTTATTGTAAACCGAAAAGAAAATAAACTAAAAGTAAAATTGAAAATAAAAATGGAAATAAAAAAATTTTGAAAAAATTTTCAGAAATCAGGTGGATATCATTTAGATTTATTTATTTGTGCTATATGTATTGGCATAAATTCTATTTTTGGTTTGCCTTGGTTTGTGGCCGCAACTGTACTATCAATGAATCATGTAATAGCTTTGCGTAAGACATCGGACTCAAATGTTCCTGGCGAAACCCCTAAGCTGATAGGTGTAATAGAACAGCGAGTCACAGGCATTGTAGTTTTTCTTTTAATTGGATGTTCGATATTTATTACTGAAATCCTAGTAGTAAGTAGTCTAAATAAAAATACCTAGAATAAAAGAAATTAATTTTTTTATAAAGTATATCCCAATGGCTGTATTGTATGCTATTTTCATGTACATGGGTGTAACACCAATGGGTGAACTAGAATTTTTCCAACGATTACAGCTTCTTTTAATGCCAAAAAAACATCAACCTGATCTTGTTTTTCTAAGACATGTACGACTATCGCGTGTTCATTTATTCACTATAATTCAACTCATTTGCCTTGTGATCTTATTTTTCTTAAAAATGAATAAAAAAGTAAGCATCACTTTTCCGCTGATGGTTTTGGCTTTGGTTTTTATTCGTTATGGATTGAGCTATTTTTTCACTGAAAAAGAATTGTCGTATCTGGATGACATACTACCAGGAACTGGAAAGAAACGAAAAGTATTAAATGTAGGCGAAGTTAATATTGATATTTTGGAGCAAGCACGCAAAGGATCCATTGGGCGAAAAGGAACCAGTCGTGCTGAATTAATGAATAGAAGAAATAGCTTTAATATGAATCAAATTGTTGAATTAATTGAATCAAAAAAAGCTTCGTTTAAAATTAATGAAACTAACTAATTAATTAATGTTACAATTTTTAGAATTAGTTTTTACAGCTTTTTAGTTTATTTAAAAAAATTTATATCAATTTTATAAATATGTATTGCCTAGAATAATTTTAATTAAAAACTTTTGATAATTTTTATTAATAAAAATATTTTAAATTAATTTAAATTATTTTTAAACAAAACAAATCACTAAAAATAATTGAATTTACTTTAAACCATGCAATCGAATGGATTAGTAAATATTTTAATGAATGGGGTCTACGAATAAACATTAAAAAGGCATTTCAAATCCACTGGAACTATTTCTGACATTTTTGGGTATCAAATTAGACCTCAAAAAGATTTTTGAAAATATTAGCTCAATATATACATCAAAAATCAATATCAATATCAAGAGTAAAAAGGCTTAATACTAAAAAAAATTTTTCTAAGGCTTTATCGATTATGCTTTTATTCCACCAGGCAAAAATTTCATCAGATCCAAAACAAAATTTAAGTCTTGGGCTTAAATTAAATTTTCTAAAAATCGATACAAATTATTAATTAAAAAAGTTTTCTTAAAATTTTTAGTATTATTTTCATCCCTAATTAAAGATGACTTTTTTTTTTGATCTGTGATTCGACGATTTAATACGATAAGTTATCAAAAAATTTTAATTAACAATCTATTAATATTGAAAATAGAGAACAATAAAAAAATCAACGATATAGTAACGCTTAGAGACGATAAGAAGCTTATTGCAATAAAATAAATAACGATACTTAGCGAAAAATTTTCGAGAATTAAAGGTCTTATCGATAATTCTCGTTTTTATATCGTTAAAAGGATTACTTGGGAAGCCTTGAAAAAACTGGTCCTGAAGAATCTGGAATCTATAATAATTTTTGTGCAAGCATTGCTAGGGCCGGAATTTAAAGTACGGAATTGGACTTTTAAACAACTCTGCAATAAACTTCAATCGTTTACAATAAGGATGGGTTAAAAAGCCATTCGGAAGGAAAAAAAAATAAAAAAAAAACAATAATTTATAATTATTGATTCCTAAAATTTAATAAATACATTTGAATTCAAATCATTCTATGTTTATTTTAACTTCAACATAATCATTTTAGAAAAGTTATTCAATTTTTTTTTAAAATGCAAAAAAGTTATTGTTATTAATTTAGATTTTTATAACTTGAATTGATCAAAATCCAAATTAAATCATTTTCTTGGTTTCTTATTTAGTATTTTTATAACCTCATTAAGAAACTCTTGAGTTTCTTTGTTAAGCGACTTTTTTGAATAAGAATTGCACAATTTCTGCAACAAGACTTCTTTTTCTTCAAAAAGTTCGTATTTTCTTTGAAGAAGAGACAACTCCAATTTAATATGTGTTGGATCGATATCATGACCATGCTTGTGCATTAGCTCTTCCTCAAAATTGTGTGCCTTATTTTCATTCTGACGCAAAATTTTCAATTCCTTTACAAATAAAATTTTTATTAAAATTCTTGGATTTATTTTCAAATAATACCCTTGTAGAAAGTCCGTTTATATTTGCTTTTGGACTGCCCTCCTTTTGTACTGCATAAAACAGAAATGTAATGCTTCCCATTTCGAAAAAATTCAAATGTTCATTTTTTAGCGATTTGTATTGAACTATATGAGTAAAGTTAAATTTAGCTTCGTTTTCATTTTTAGCCATTGGTGTTATGACAGTTTGCTTCTTATCATCGAATACTTTAAACTTAATCTTGAAGCCTTTTGCATTATCAAAATCATATATCTCACATTTGGATATATTTATCTTTAAATAAAATCAAAAAATTTTCCTGAATTTAAATTTTTTTAGCTGATCTGTACAGAAAAATTGAAAGGCTTATTCAATAGAGTATTTGGATCATCAGTGTATGCATTTTCACCCAATGCTTTTCCATCTAGAGAGCACGGTGCGATACTTAAAGACATTGTTCCAATCTCTGAACCCTTAAAAAAATGTTATTACTTATTGCTTAATGGTCTAAAAGCATATTTTCATTAAAAACGTCCTAGAAAAATATTTTTGGGTTTTTTTATCAAACAAATTTTAATTGAAATTAAGGTTTTTGATCATTTAAATTCATTCATTAAAGTAAGTGATCTATTAAAATATTCTATAATTTCAATACTCTTTCAAAAGAAAATATCTTTTTGTGAAAAAAAAATTTTTTTGAAAAAATGAAAAAATTCACAAATTTGCTATAAAAATCCAAGAATTTAATCATGACTTTCAAAACTAAAAATTTGACTTTTTAACACTGCATCAAAAACAAAAATAAACAATTTTTAAATTGATATTGTTAGTTTTTGTTCCTTATTTTTTCAAAAGTCAAATTTTCAATTCCAAAATTTCAAAATTGGGTTTTATTTCTGGGATAACAAATTAAAACTTTAGAAACACAAAAAGCACTTGCTAAAAGATGATTTTAACAGTTAACGAATGCTAATGCGATGTTTCATGCACTAAATTTTTTAAAAAATAATTCAAATCATTTATTTAATTCATTTAAATCAAAATTTCGAACACTGACACTGACTCCCAAATTTTGAAAATTTTCTGACCTCCATTTTTTAAAAAGCAAAAATATTTCTAAGAATAATATGTCCTTAGTTTGAAATTTTCTTTACCTTATGATAAATTTAATTAGTATGTTTCCAAGATATTTATTCACATTTAAGGAAGTCATTTTTTTCAAAGTTTGAAACGAAATTTTTGTCCGCTTTTGACAAAATTTAATTTTAATAAAAATTCAAAAAAATTTAAATTCTTTTATAAAATACTAATTAGAAAATTTCAAACCAAAAGACATATTGAAATATTTAGAATTATTTTTTTTTGTAAAAAAATGGCCTTAGGGACTAAATTAAAGGACCAAAAATTATATGTTAATTCATTTTCTCTATTTTATTTTAATTTAAATATAAAAAGTATTCAGTAAACTATAGATTTTATCAATTATCAGTCTTAAACCATATTTAAATTTTCATTTAACGAAACAGGAAAAATTAAATGTACTAAATTTTAAAATTTGATTTAAAAAATACTCTAATAATTAAGATTACTTTGTAGTCACTAATGTAAGCTTTGTCTTCAAAATCCATGGAATAAGACAAGCTTTGAAGAAAAAAATTACTCAATCCTATGAATAAATCCTCAGCAGGCTCCCAGAATGGGTCCTCTTCTTTTTTCATTCGTAATAAAAAGTCTTCTCCTTCCAAATAACGCTGATACAAGTCTTGCATCAAATATTTTCTATTCATAAGTTTGCCTTTGTCCCAAAGCCAAATATTCATAGTTTGAAGATTGGTCATCTTTATCATTACCCTTTAAAAAATATTGTCTAATTTATTATTTCATTATTTTAAAATTTACTTTTGTCCATTAGAAGATTTCAGATTATAATCTTCGAAAGCTAATGCAGGCACTATAATTATTTCGAATAGCCTATGTCTGTTTAATTCATCTGATATGGCATTCACTTCACTCACAGTTGGGAGAAGTTCAATAATTTCTTCTTGTATCAATTTTTGTTCTTTGGTTAAAGCTGTATTTTTGGTTGAGTATCCTTTAGCTTCAGCTATTTCTTTCTGAGCTTGCTCCCATGTAACATGTTTTTCTTTCGATCCAGCTTTACTTGGATTAATGAAAACGTAGAAATTTGATGATCCTTTTTAAAATTAAGTCTCAATATAATTTTTCTTAAATTATTAATTTTACCAAAAAGAATTCGGTCATTATGATTAAGCTCAATTTCATGTTGAACATTGATGCCATTTACTTTTATTTTGGCACCAATTTGAGAAGAACTTAGAGTGAAGTTGTTTTTTTTGTTAAAAATAACTGCGTGATCACTCATAATTCCCAGTCCTGTTAGCTTAATTTTTGAGTTTTCTGATCTACCTATCTTGGTCTCTTTGTTGTCCAAAAAATGGCATATAACATACGACAAAATAGGGTCTTCATTTAAGTTAGTCAAATAGGAAATTTTGTGTTTTCGTTCTTCTTTTAATTGATTCTCTTTTGTTTCTGTAGCAGTTTCTAGTTGTGCTTTTTCAAGCTATTAAAAAATTAAAATATTTGTTCTTTTTCTAAATTTTCTAATCGATTTTACCCGTTCTTTAAAACTTATATTTGTATCCTTGATTATCTGTTGATTAACTTCCATTTGAGCTTTAATTTCTTCAAACATTTTTTTCTTTAGTTCTTCAATTTCTGACAAAGTTATTAAAAAAAAGCAATTTTTAATTCAATTAATTTATTTTTTATCTTGCGATTGCAGAAAGAAGCTTCTACTGATTGAACAAAAAAATTTTATTTAATTTAAGAGGTTCTTGAATTTAATTTAATTTAATGGTTGGGTATTATGTAGGGTTTAGGGGTCCTGTGACCGCCACTAACGGTCACAGGACCGCCAAAAATGGGGCTGGCCATTTTGATGGCCGTGTTCAAAAATAAAATTTAAAAAATTTTAAATATAAAAATTTGATAAGAGAATTCAGTATGAGAAAAAAAGTTGAAATATAGTTAGAAAAAAATATTTTTTTTCCCCGGGGCCATCAAAACGACCAACATTAAGTTATGGCGGTCGACACTGACGTTACCCAACACTAGTATTATGGTATTTTTTGTTTTAAGCTTAATTTTACCAAAGATCAATCATAGGTTCAAAAAATGACTCAAATTTAGCATTTTTCAAGAAAAATAGGTTTTGAAAAAATTCAAATGTTCATTTTGGTAGCCGAATATATGAATTTAGGATATATAGCTATTGTCAAAGACGTGAATCAAGAATCAAGCCTTCCTAGATATAATTTTTTACAAATAGAGTCGTAAATAGGTGGAATAAACTCCCGCAAAATGTGGTAAAAGCAAAAAATTTGAATAGTTTCAAAGCCAAACTATATGGTTGGATTGTGAAACAAAAAGAAGCGACTGCCGCTTTAAATTATTGAAAATTAATAGTGGAATAAACTAAATTAATCTTCTATTTTTCTTGGCTTGCCTCACTCAAAAATGTTCGAGTGAAAAAACTGAAAAAAAAATAGAATTTTTAATTTCAAATCTCAAAATATCAATTAAATGAAGAAAAAATAAAGATTCACCTTCTTTATTGTAAGAAGTACCAGACTTTTGATCAATATTGACAGATAATTTTCCACTTTCAATCATCGCTTTCAATTTTTCATTTTCTTCCTTTAAAAAAATATTTTTCAAAATCATATTTAGAAATCAATTTCATTCTACTTTTAATTGCCTGATTAGTTTATCTACAGGATTTTCATTAACCACAGCTTTTGTTTTAATTCTTTTTGCTCTATCTGCATAACGCAATGTTGATAAAGTTTCACCATAATTTATATCAGCCGGTGAAAGAGCAGCAATCATAATTGTTTTACTTTATTAAACTCTAAAACAAACAGAAAAGATATTTAAATGAATAAACCTATTTCCTCCAAGAGCATTTTGTAGCAATTTAGTCAAAACTGAATCTCTGTAAGGCACGACAATTTTCTTTTTTGATCCCATGGAGATATCAGCCAATGCCTTATTTAATTAGAATTTAAATAAAAAAAATTTTTTTCTTTCATTTACTGATATGACATTTCCAAGAGCTGATAAAGATTTATTAATATTTGCACCTTCCTTAAGTCTATCACCAGTAGCACCAGTACTGTCTGCTCTTTCCGAGCCTGCCAAATCGACCAAATTAATAACACTGCTTTTTTTAGTTTCACCTCCAGCAGAATTTAATATTTGATCAAACGTTATTGTCACAATGGTATGAGCTCTAGAACTTGTAGCGTTCATGTGAGTTGACGCTACTGTTCGATTAGCTGTTCCTTCTTCAATTCTTCTCTCAATTTCTTTGTAACTGCCAACTGGTATACGTTTCAAATCTTGTGCATAAAAATATCCCTGACTCGGATGTTGTCTAACTTGAAGGCCTCCTTTTTGATTATTTTTGTTCAGTAAATCGTTTACTTGTTCATTATAAATTTCGAGCATTGAAAAAGTGACTTCGAACTTTTTCTAATTTAAAAATTTAAAAAAATGTTAAAAATATAGAATTTTAATAATAACCTCTTGATTTTTGGATATTTTATCAAAAAGAGCCTCACATGTTATAGGAACAATGCCCCTTAAGAAGAGATTTGAAAGTGATATGAAAAATTAGCTCAAATTTAATACTTGTTAATGCCATAGCCAACCATTGAATAAGACTTTCCAGAGCCAGTTTGCCCGTATGCAAACAGAGAGCAATTAAAACCTTCGAATGCGTTTTGGAGAACGCCAGTGCCCAAATCATCAAAAACTTTTTGTTGTGAAGCATAATTGGAATTTGAAGAGTCAGGAGCCAGCAATCCGTCAGGTCTTTCGATAAATCCATCATGAGACCTTGGAATTTTTAGAAATATTTCAAATAACCCAATATTTGTGATTTATATAAAATTACCAATACGAATGATCAAATGAAAACTGGAATAAAGGGTAAAAAAATTAAAATTGTGATTAAAATTGTGTAAATTAATATTTGTAGTCTCTTTTCAAGAATAAGTTTACTTGAGAAATCTCAATAACTTATACTACTATTTGCTACATATTAAAAATTGAAAAAAGAAAAAGACAAAACTCTGAATATGTTTTAAAAAGTTAAAATGAAATCAATTAATTGATTTGAAAATTTTTTTATTAATTAAACTCTAAATAAATATCTACTTTCTTTTAATTGTCTTATTTTTTGCTTAAAAATTTAAAATTCATTTCATTCAATATGTTATTTAATATTATTAACGTAATTGCTTGATTTTTAAGACTTATGAGAAATAAAATTAAGACATGTATTTTTATGTCAAACGCTTGTTTAAAACTTTTAACCTGTGACATGAACTAAAAGTTGAAAATGCATTTAAATATGCTCAAAAAAGCTGGACTTTCGATATTAAGAACATGTCTTAAGTCAAAAATTTTAAACAGTGTTCTTAACATGTCAATATTGTGCATTATGCCATAAAATTACATTAAATAAAAAGAAAAAGAACACATACTTATCATTACACATAAACTAATATAAAATTTAATAAAATTAAACAAAATAGCTTATTACCACTTTATTTTGACGAAGTAGTTCCTTTCATCAGTAGTGATAATAAACATGAGAACAAGGACAAAGTTGAGATCAATCTTTACTCCGATAATTGATAATAAGGTAAGTGCAATTGGAGAGAATTTGCCAAAAATTATATTTTCAGTTTTATCTTGGTCTTGTATTATCGTTATATTCTTTTATATGTTTTGAAAAGAAGCGAAAACTATTTCAATCGGTCAGATACACAAAAGAAAAAGACCAAATAAGCAATTGAAATATTTTATTTTTCAATTTCTGATAATGATTGACGAATCCTTTCTAGATGATAAGGTATTAGTTGTTGAAGCAACAATTGCTGATATTGATTTACCCAGAAAACCAAGATGGCATTAAAATATACAGTAAAAAAACTGTGGAAAAATTGATAATTTTTTTTATACTTTTTTTTTATGAGGCAATAAAATCTATTTTTCATTTAAATAAATAATTTAGTTAATTATCACTAAATTATTTAATTCTGTCGAATAAAACAGGTTTTAGTTTGTCAGTCAAAAAATATGAAAAAGTCATTCTAACAAAATTGTTTGTCAACCAATTTGTTTTTTGGTTGTCTGATAAAGTTTAAACCTTAATCAATATCACAACATAATAAAAAGGCAAAATGAAAATAATTTTAAATTTTGTACATTTTCATATTTTTAGATTTTTTGTGCAATATTTGAGAAATTTTTTAATTTTATTTTTGTTCACCAAATAATTTGATAGAGTGTTTTAATTTTCTGAAAAATTGCACAAAATCTAAAAATAAGAAAATTTAAAAATGTAAAATTATTTTCATTTGCCAATAAAAACTATTTTAGATTTAAAAAAATCGATCTAGATCTTTTTATCTTTAAAATAATTATTTCCCAAAAAAATCTAAAAATTAAGTAATCATAAAAGCAATAAAAATAAATAATTTATTAATAATTTTTTGTTCTTAGAGTCAATATTTTTAAGTTCAATAATAGAAAATTAAGATCAACTTACGTCAACAAGAACGAAAATAATTTTTTATTTGAAAAAAAAATTCATTTCGATAACTTTTTCTTAAATTTAATAAACTTTTTCTATTTAACAAAATGTAAATCGTGTAAAAACTGGAAAAAAAAGGCATCCAAAACGCAACAAAAATTGAAAAATTTTTAAAAATTAATAAACAAGCTTAATAATTTTTGCTAAAACAAATTGACAATTTCAAATTAATAAGGTTTAAATTACCGATTTTGGTTGCTCAGCTTAAATTAAAAATTTTCAGAAATAAAAGTTAAATATTTTGGTCTTCTACTTGGCTCATCAGGATTTTCGATTGTTGTTACTTGTCCTTTCATTTTAACAACCAACTTAGCTCCTCTATCTTTCTCTCTACACACATTTTATATTAGAAAAATTTATTTTTTTTAAATAAAAATTACCTTTGATTAAAAGGACGACATCTCACTGCTACCTTAACCCTTTTAAAATTTTCAAAGTAAAACTTGCGTTTTTGACATGTCTGATAAAAAAAAATTACGATTCCTCAGTCATTTTCAAAGCTAAACTTGAATTTTTTTAAAGCTATGGAAAAAATCTAAATAATTCAAAATTAAAAAGTAGCTTTAGTTTTTATTTGCTTTAGGAAATCGATTTTTTGACTTGAGAAAATTTTTAATAATCAAATAATTTTATTGAAAAAAAAATAATTTTTAAATGAAAGAAAAAAAATTGATCTTTTACAATACATTACCAAGCAACGTAAGGAAAAAAAAAAAAAATTCACGTAATTTAAATTTAGCACTTGAAATCAGTAAATTAATATTTTAACTAAGACTGAGAAGAGAAAAGAATGAAAAAAAATTTTTCAAGAAGGCATCGCCTAGGCGACAACTTAATAAATTTTACAAGTTTATAATCATAGATTTGTTGTGTTCGCACTATATTCTTAGCTAACTTGACTATCATTAATAAACAAAAATTATTTTTGTGTAAGATCTAAGCATTTTTGTCAATATGTCTTTGCCGTTTCTACCAGGAAATAGCTTCGATAGGAGAGTAATCCTAGCACCATTATTTACCTAAACATAAATGTAAACATTTTATTTTAAGATTGGTCAAACGAAGCACCATTTATCGCACCATTTCGACAAATACAATGGAATTAACATGATGGTGGGTGAAAAAAAGCCTGGAATAGGCGGCGAACCATTGAGAGGTCAAGACTTGAGAAACCTAAATTCGCTGTATCCACGTGGAGAGGGCTCGGACAAACCGGCCTGGGTCGCTTTCGACAAGCAAGTTCTCTGCTTTGATGCCTACTTTCAGGAGTCTGTTGTTGAAAGACATGCTGAGCAATTTCGTATCAGATATGTTAAAGTTTATTTCTATCTAGAGGATGACACAATACAAGTGACTGAGCCAAGGACCAAAAATGCCGGCTACAACCAAGGAACAATTATAAACCGACACAGAATACCAAGACCGCCACCTTATGACGATACATTTTACACTATTGAAGACTTCAATGTTCAAAAAGAGATTACTTTTTATGGCAAAAAGTTTAAACTAATTAATTGCGATTCGTTTACTGCAAATTTTTTGACCAAAATTGGTGTACGTGTGGCCGACCCGATTGAAGCACCCAATGATCCGTACAAAGGACTGCGCGATTTGCAGGACGGCGCTCAAAACCCTCTCCGTCCTTACGAAAGAGTTGACACCTTAAAGCAATTTTTGGATCATGACAGACAAGTATTGCGCTTCACTTGCATATGGGATGACAGAGACACCAAATTTGGCGAATTAAGACGGTTTAGACTGCACTACTATTTGGCTGATGACACTATTGAGATAATTGAAATAAGACCACCCAATAGTGGTCGAGATTCGACAGCTACATTTTTGAGCAGACAAAAGCTGCCAATGGAAATAATTCAAATGGGAAAACCGGGCGACAAACCGACAAGAACTGTTCTTAATGTGATTGGTAATTTTTTTGATGGTGGCAGATACATTTTGGATAATTTGAAAACTGGAGCAATGAATATTTCCTACTACAAAGACAGCGATCTAATGATCGGAAGAGTGATTAATGTGTTTGGAAGAAAAATTTTACTCACCGATTGCGATGAATTTACCAAGGATTTTTATAGAAATAAATATGGTGTTGACAGTTTTACTCAAGTTCAATACGATTCGGGCAATACAATGAGAAGAGTTGAAAGAATGAATCCACCCTATAATGGCTTTGGCTCGGAAGAGGATTCATTGGCATCATGTCAAAAAATGTTGCCCGAACCGCCTAGAAAAGACTTTATAAAATGGATGGCCTACGACAGAAACGGTCTAGAGTCAAATACCCTTAGATTTTTGGCCAGAATACTTACCAAAGATCCGATTCAAGCCGATAGACGATTTATTATCTCTTACTTTTTGTCTGATGATTCAATAATGGTACATGAGCCGCCAGTAAGAAACTCTGGAATAAGTGGTGGGCGATTTTTGGAAAGAGGAAGAGTTAAAGTACCAGGCCAGCCACCTTATTCTACTAAATTGCCTGAATACTACAATTATAGAGACATGTTTGTAGGTAATGTACTTCAATTGAACAATTTTCATTTTGTTCTCTTCGATGCTGATGATTATTGCTACAAATTTATGGAAAAAAATCCAAATATGTTTCAGTATTCTAATTTGACTAATGTTTTAAGAAAATTTAGATCGTTGAATAAAGATGAATTAGTTGCTAATTTGGAAGCTAATTTTAAGAAAAATGATAGTTTTAATTCAGGAATTGTTGGATTTACGGGATTTTTTTCTGCTTTGAAAAATGTGCTCGGAGACCAATTGAATGAACAAGAGATAATTACTTTGGCCAGAGCGTTTAGTCTTGAGACTAAAAAAGAATACGACTTCCAATCGATTTCAGCTGTTGTACAAGAACATTTGAGAAAAAATAATTTTGAATTGTTCACCAGACTTCGAGAATCATTTCAAGAGTCCGATTCTTTCAATGCAGAAGAGCAAACCTTGTCTCTTAATGACACAAGATCAGTGCTAAAAGGATTCAGGATACCATTGCCCGATTATTTATTAGACATGCTGTTGCAATAGTAATATTTTTGAGTTTTTTAAATGTAGAATTTTTTTAATTTTCTAAATCTTTGCTAGTACTCGACTTGAAAATGGAAATACTTGCTTGAGAAAATTGATGAGTACTCTCAATTGGAGAGAAAATCCAGTGGCACCACCAAAAGAGTCTCTGGACAATTTGAAAACTGATGATTCGAGAATTTTTGAAACTTCAACACTCGAAAGACAACAATTAAGAGTCAACTACTCGGCTCTAATCAGTGAACTAAGTGGAAATTAGAATTTTTATTTTATTTGGCTTTTCTAAACTCAAAAAAAAATTAAAAATTTAAAAAAAAAATTATTTGTATTTAATCGAATAAAAAAATTATTTTTTTTTATTTTAAAATTTTTTGTTCGAAATAAAAATTAAATTATTTTAGTTTTTCCAAAATTTTTGTTTGAAAACAAAAATCATTTAATCAAGATAAAAAACAATATTTTTTTGAAATAAAAAGAAAAAATTAGACTTTTTTTCTTAAGTCATTAAAAAATATATATATAGAGAGAAAGCAAAGCAATTCACTGTATAAGCTTAAATTGTTTCCAATAAAATGTTACATTTCGGAGAACTAAAATTTGAAGAAGTAGACTTAATTTTACTAAAATAAAAAATGATAGACTAAAAATTGAGTTGAGATGCAGTTTTTTTCAATGGTTCTCTGTACTAGAAAGTTTTTTTGAAAAATTTAGACAAATTGAATAAACATGTCAACATTTTTTGACAAGATTAAAATAATTTTAGATTATCACATTTTGTATAATATTTCAGAAAATTAATAGCTCTTTCAAATTAATTAGAAAACATTATGAAAAACTATATTTCTGAATTATATAGTACAATACAAGTCGATTGTCACAGCAAGTTCAACCAATCAGTTCAAAAACAGATTGGACAATGTCGGTAGAAACAAAAAAAACGAAAAGTCTACTATAGCGGGAACTAAACTTGAACGTAGAATATTAACTATTATTATTAATAAAACTAGAAAAATAAAAATGTAAAATTCATTACATTATGTCCATTTTTTGATTAAAAAAACCCTGATGCGATCACAAAAATTTTAGATGCAAAGCAAGAATAAAACGAAAACAGATCAAAAAAAATATCAAAGCACAAAAAACTCAAGTATAGCCTTTAATTCAAAAATACTTTCAAATCTACATTCAAATCAAAATCAGCATTTATAGCAGTATATTATTGTATTTTGAAAATCAATTATTTTGAAATTTGAACAATAATAAATAATACATATTGAATAAACTTTATAACAAATTAAATTTTAATCTAATTGCAAAACAAATATTTAATCATTTCTAAATATTTTTTCGTTTTTTTATACATGCTCTATACCAACTACAAATTGTAAATTTACTCATTCCAAGTATAAATTTATTCCTGGCATATACCAAATCTAAAGTTTTATTTTTTTAAATTTTACAAAATGCATGAATCAATATCAAATTTAAAAAATGATTAAGTAGCGAATTTATAAAATTTTCATACAAAATAAAATATTAAATATCTAAATTTGCACATCACAATTGAAATACACTTTGAAAAGCACATAAGTGAGCCTTTCTGCGGTGGACTTCAATTTTTGAATCAACTTGATTCGTAGTTAAACTATAGCTCATTTCAATTTAGAATTAAGCAATTTGAAAAATTAATTAAGAATTTTTAATTTGCATTTGGCTTATGTCAGGGATAAATTAATACCTGACATGACAATGCCTGGCATGATAGAATTTACAAATTGTTTTTCTTTTTAGTTTTTATAGAACATATATATCGTTATAACGATTCGGTTCGTTTGGTGAAATTGGATGAACAAAATTGAAAGTTTTCGTCTTGCTCATGTAAAGATTACCTTTAAGATTACATGTGTCAACATATTTTTGTTGTGTTGTTGTCAAAAAAGTTAATTCAAGTTCCAGAAAAGTATTTAGATTCGGTAATTGGTTGTAAACCATGACAAGAAGGAAAAAATCAATGTCTTGGAATGCTAAGCAATAAATAATTATTTTTTATTAATTTAGTTAAAATAAAGAAAAACTAGTTGTAAGCTTGATTTTTATAATAAATCTTTATTTTTATATCAATAAAAAATTTTATGAAAAAAAAGGTAATTGTATATTCATCAAGTAAATTTGGTGAAAAATCAGTAATTTTAGCTAATGAATTAGCACACGCCGAAATTATTTATCAATTTGTCCATGGAACTTAGTACTTTTATTAAATAAGTTACAATACAATTTGCTATAAAATTATGAATATTTAAAAAATCTAACCGAAAATAAGTGAAAAAATTCTGAAAATGTGAAAAATAAATATATTAGGGTTAATGATTCAAAAACGCCAGCTGATAGATTGAAGCAAAGAATTTTACAATTTTTATTTATAAAAAAAAAAGCAATAGTTAGCTTATCTTTAAAATATAAAAATTAAACTCTATAGTCTTTAGCCATCTATATTCGATTCTTCTCTTGTACCATTGACGGCTTTTGGACTCAAAAAGATCAATACATCCTCTTCGAGCTTGATCTTGATTAGTAAAAATTATTTTGCTGAATCATAGTAGATTTAATTAAACGCTCATTTAACTTTACAGATAAAAAATTTTTTAATATATTTTTTTAAATTTAATTTATAATTTTTAGTAAAGAAGTGATTGGAATTGTAAACACGCTGTTAAAAACGTTTGATTGAAATGCAAAATTATTTTTAAAGCAGTTTTTCTCTCAAATAGAATTTTGAAATTTCTTTTTAATTTAATTTTCAAGAGAAGGTGAATCTTTGCTTAGTAAAGAAGTTTTTTCTTAAGCAACTGCATGAATAATATCATTAAATATTTAATTTATCTTGACCATATAAATTAAATGTTTTATTTTTTTCACTTAGGATTTATTTCTTTTTTGTATTTTACCATTTCTTAACAGCATCATGGTCTGAATATATTAAAACGAATAAAATATTTTTTAAATTTTAATCAATTCTTTTTCAAAGAAAAAGACAATTTTTTTGACATTGAAGGAAATTTTAATTTTGTATTAGTTTTTAAAAAATTAAAAATTCGAAAATGAGACAATTTTAAACTTCTCTTATTTTATTTATTTTTTGTTATTAGTTTTACACAGAAAAGCTTTAAAAAATATTGAAACAAAATTTAATTCTCTTATAAGAATATTTAATCATTAAAAAAATGAACTATTTTAAAATATTTAAGTTATAAGATTGAAGCCTTACTAAATTTTTTTAAGTGTCTCAATACTTAGATGAAATAAGTATTATGGAAGAAGAAGTTTATACATCTAATATTGAAAATACAACTGGGCAGTGTTTCGTAGCTTTACATATTGGAGCCGGCTATCACTCAGCTTCAAAAACAGGTGCATATAGACATTTGTGTGAAAAAATTTGCTCAGATGTAATCAAATTACTAAAACAAGGTTATAATGCTCGAACAGCATGTGCAACTGCAGTTGCCTTACTAGAAGTATTTTTACTAAAACAAGAATTATTTATTTTCGATTTTTTCTATTCAAAAGCAAGAACAGTCCTTTGACAAATGCTGGAATCGGTTCAAATCTTACATTAGATGAAAAAATAGAGTGTGATTCAAGTATAATGGATAAAACAGGCTTTGGCTCAGTAGGTGCAATATCTAATATCAAAAATCCGATTATGGTTTCTTTGTCTTTGCTTGATGCCCAGTCCAAAGGAACTCTTTCACTCGGTCGCATAGTTCCATGGTAATTAAAGACTTAATTTTATTAATTGATTAATTAATACAATTGTTTTGATAGTATGCTGGTCGGAGAAGGAGCCAAAAAATGGGCCATTGAACAAAACTTTGAGCAAGTTTCACAAGAAAGCATGAAAACAGGTATTCTGAATTAAATTTTATCTGAATAAATTTTTTAATTTAATTCTAGAATCAATGATTAAATCACATAGACACTATAAGCAGAAATTAGACGATTTTCATCAAAATAATTTAGTACAGCTAAATGCCAAAAATAGAAGTGATGAAGAAGCTCTTCTGGATACAGTTGGAGCTGTTTGTATAGACAGAGATGGAAATTTAGCAAGTGCAGCCTCTTCTGGTGGAATATTACTCAAACATCCTGGTCGAGTTGGTCACGCAAGTAGAAATTTAAAAATATATCTCAATGAAGTTAGTATTAATCTAAATTTAGGTTTTTTCGGATGTGGTTGTTGGGTTGAACAAGACATTAAAACAAGTGAAGAAGAAACTAATTCAATTGGCATTTGCACTACTGGATGTGGTGAGTACATAATAAAGACACTTTTTGCTAAAGAATGTGCCCAGCATATTCTCAAATATTCAGACAAGACTGACTATGATTTGAATGCATTTTTTAAAAAAAAATTTTTTGGTAATTTAATTTTTTTTCAGACTTGTTCTAAAGTAAAAATTACAGTGATTTTAATCGGAGTCTAATGCATTATGTGATCAAGAATTATGTACCTAAAAAAAAAAATTTTAAAAATTATGTGGTCAGAAAATAGATGATTAGATTGTTTGAAATTAAATATTTAATTTTTTTTTAAATCTATTCTGTTAGGCGCACGCAATGGCAAATTTTAATGATGATTTTTGTCAAAATTTATTATTAATATAAAATTAAATAATTTATATAAAATAAAAAATATTGGTGCAAAAAAAAAATTAAGTAAGGTATAAAGATTTAGTTATTAAATCATGTAAAAATTAGTCTCGTATACAATAAAAAGTTAAGCATAAAATAAAAATTATACCATAAACCAAGTCTAAAATAAATCTTTTTTTTAAGTTTTCAGCTCTTTAAAAATAATTTCGATTTCTAATTGAATCCTCAAAAACTCTCTTTTTGTAAAAAACTTCTTTGTAAGGCCATTAAAGCTCTCTAAAGTATTATTTGTTGAAGCAAAGTCGGAAACTTAAACGAATATTCGCCAATTATTCCATTCACTTTCAATACATTATTTTTAAAAAAGTCACCAAATGATTTAACATCAGACTCTTTGTCCTATCGACTAAAGACTTTGATCTTGATTCAAAGAAATTCAGGTTCACTTTTTATGCTTTCCGAAGATTTATATGCAAAAAAAAAAATCTTGAGCTTTTATTTATAATGCGATGGTTTAATTTTTTATGCTTTATTATTTTTTTAATGCATTCAATTTGATCATCAAGTTAATTATTATATTGATTCTTTAGTTTTTTCGAACTGGGTTATCATCATTTACAATATTTTGTAGACTGTTATCTAGGGTTTTGTGAAACTTAGTAAAATAGAACAGAAAAAAATGTTAAAATTCTTATACTTTTATTTTAAAAGGCAAAAGCAAGTTCTGTAAATGCAACATTCAAAGTTGCACTATTGATATCTCTAGAAAAATCTGGATATTTGGCATAATTTTGGACAAATTTGGCTGAAATGATTTTGCAAAGACTTTGCACATCATTTGCAGACTTTTTCTTATGGTGCAGCTAAGTCTCATCTAGTCAAATTGGTTACATAATAAAATTGACTCTTTATTTGAACTAAATAAAAATAATTTTGGAAAATAATTTAATTTTAATTAATAGTTTGTAATTTTTAAACAAATATAAAACAAGTCTGAATTTATTAATTGTAACAATTTTGATATAATTGTATTTAAGGTGCCCCTTTGTTAAAAAATTTTGACGATAAGTTGATCGGCGCGCTTATTTGTAAATTGAGTACCTTTGAAAATAACAAAAAAAATTGTAATTAGTAATTGTAATTAAAACTAATTAAAGTATAAAAAATTTTTTGTTTAAAGTAGAATTAATTGTAGCTCATACAACTCCATCGATGTGCTTTGGATATATGTCGACAAATATGAATAGACCGACTGTAAAAATAACGTTTAAATTTTTAAAAATTTATTTATTCATTTTTTTACCTAAATTAAGTCGGTAATGTCACGAATGAATGAAAATTCTTTTTCAATCAAAGAATCAGTTCAAATTACAAATTTTAATATTCACTTTGGAAATGAATTAGAAAAAAAAATCGTAAGTCATGAGGAACATCATGAGGAACAAAGGAGTTGTAAGAAACAAAAACTTTAGACATAAAAAATATTATTTTATAAAGACAATGTTCGATTAAATTTTCATAATTTTTAGAACTTGAATTCGAGTGTAAATTTTTCTATTATTGATTTTTTATAAATAAAGTAAATTTTATTTTTTGCTAGTTTTTTAAACACAAAAATATCAACTATTTTTAAAAATAATGAAAAATAATCTATAATTTTTTTAATTAATCTAATTTTCATTTTTATTTTGAAATCAGTCAGATATTCAGTTAGAGAAATGAGCTAAAAAAGGACTGATTTTATTAGAAAGTTTGGTTCAATTTAAAGCTTTTCTAGATTTTGTTAAACAATGATAATTTTACGGAAAAAGAACTTGGATTTCTAATGAATTTTACTACTTAGTATACTATATAATCAATAATGAAAATTTTTAAAGGAAAAAAATTCTTTATATTCGGTAAATTCAGTTTATTTATAAATGTTTTTAGATATTTATTTTCTTTTTACACAAATTTCTGATTGTATCACTAGAAATTCTGAAAATATAAATTATTTTTCGTAATTTTTTGTAATTTAAAAGATTTCTAGTTTTATTTTTTGTAGAGTATTGCTTGATAGCTCGATAAGCGAATAAATAAATAAACAGAGATTTAATCAATTAATTATAGAGGCATCTAATTTAATTTAGATTCAAGAGAAATGGGATTTTTTTTCCCAAGCAGGAGCGATAGTATTACTTTATTAATTATTATGAAATTTGGTGAAATCGAGAATTTTGCTGATACTGCTAAATATTTAATTAAACAAGATTTTATAAAATCTAATGATTTAAAAAGATTTAGTGATTTAAAATTAGTTATGTTAACAGTAAATTTAGCTATGGAAAATTTTGATAAACAGATAAAAAAAAGTAACCTCTTTTAATCCATAAGCAATATAACATGTAATAATAATAAAAATTTTAATTTTTGACTATATTTTCTTCTTTTTTGTTTTCGAGTATACCCAAATCTCGATCGAAGTCCAGTCAAAGTTTGAGCAACATCGATCATCAATCTTCATCATGTAACTCCATTCAATCAGAAATATTCATAAATTAAATTAGAATTAAAATAACTTTTGGTTTAATTAATGGAAAGGTTCTAGCGGAATATAAACCAAGAGTTTATTCTGATGAATATTATTACGTTGAGTCAT
Organism: Brachionus koreanus; assembly: GCA_016987375.1. Taxonomy (NCBI): domain Eukaryota; kingdom Metazoa; phylum Rotifera; class Eurotatoria; order Ploima; family Brachionidae; genus Brachionus; species Brachionus koreanus. The sequence continues at coordinate 146,638 of PJRA01000303.1, forward strand.
GAAATTTTTGGTTTTAATAAATGTTTGATATTTTTAGATATTCCCTTTTATTACAGTACTATCTCCTTGAATATTTTCATTCTTTTTCTTCGCCTCCTCTCTCAAGCATCTATCAAACTATCTCTCAGCTGGCATTCTATCTTTGTTGACATAAATTCTGCTGAAACCATCAACTCTTTTAAGATTTCTTGTTTTCTTCAGAGCCGTATCTCGATGACTATTTTCATTAAACTCTACCAAAACTAAGCTAGGAACAGCTCGCTCTTGAGCATTGACATTATTTTGATCAAGAGGAGTATTTTTTTTCTTAAGCCTTTTGTGACTCTTGACATCAGAATACTGTAAACCCAAGTTTTCAACCAATTTAGTAATTGATTGCTTCTCAGAATTTTTTCTCTCTTCTTCAGTACCAGTATTTGATTCAACAAGACCAGTTACAATAACATTATTTTCCTTGCGACTTATGGAAGTTTATATTTTTTTTTAATAAATGTTTGATATTTTTAGATCAAGCATCTTTAAAATTCTTTAGACCATATTATATGTTAAATCAACAGAATTGAAAGCCATTCAAAATTAATAATATGCCTAATTAATTGTTTGTTTGATACTAAAAAATTTTAAAATTAAAGATTTAGAATTTAGCGCTGTAATTAAATTAAAGACAAAGGCTTATCAGCAACTCTAAAAATGAAAATCATGTAACTTAAATTTGATAAATAAAGCTAACAAATTGAAATTTCAAAGGTATTATTATTTGTGATTAGATGTGAATCCGTTTTCGAAATTTTGTAGACAGAAATCAATGGTTGTATCAATCTCAACCAGTCATGAAAATATAACACTTTTATAAAAAGGTGATGTTGTGTGTTTGGTTGAATTTCCATGGGGTACAATGCACTTTGGGATTATACCAGACGGTCCATCTATATAAATTCAGAACTTTATTCTAAACAATAAAAACGAATGCATGATTCACTTAAAAAAAACCTTCTTTGGTCAGCCAAAAGCTAGGTTTGTTTCTTCAAGAAAACATTGGATCTCATATAACTAGAAGAACGAACTTTTTCCTCATCCAGCATATAGCCAAGATCTTTCTCTCTCTCTCTTTGATTCTCATCTTTTTTCGTTAAATGGCTCATTTTCTTAGAAGACGGCATTTAACTTACCAAGACATAGTTAAAGAAAGATGTATTGAGCTTTTTGGCACCAAAAGCCGTAAATGGTACAACAGAGGAATGAAACAACTCGCTGATTCATCCTAACAAAATTCGAATAATAATTTTACATAAAATTTAAGTTTTTTTCCAAATGATATCTTTATTTTTATTTTAAAATTTGTTAAATTAAAGAGATTCTTAAGAGAATGTATAGAAAATCTACAAAAAATCTTTAAAATTTTTTGTCTGGGAAACCAGCATTTATAGAACATGATATGACAAGTTTATTTTTAATACAAATAGAAACTTATAAGACATCTTATAAGCTTAATCGAAATATTTCTTTAGAATACAAAAAGACCTTTCTTTTCTGTCGTTATCAATAAATTCTGATATTTGAGTAAATTCACCATTTAAATTTAGCTGAAAATATATTTTATCAAATATTTTTATTAATTAAATAATTAAAAATATATAAATATAATTAAATTGATTATAAAAATTAGTTGTATAACTAGTATTAATTTTGTCTTTAATGCAAAATTTTTGAGTAAATGTATGCATCTATTAATTTATTTTTAAGCGCTTATCTACAATGTATTTAACAAAAATATTTAAAGCAAAATGACTTAAATGATCTAAAGTATATCATTTATGTACACGCAAGCCACAATAAGCATAATCAACAAATACAAATCCACCATTCGGCAAATATTTAGAAAAGTCCGCAAAAAATATTTATTTGTATTCGGATTAGATTTAAGATTATTCTATTATTTCAATTTTGGATTTTTTTTAATTATATTTGAGCATTTTTAAGATTATTTAGACAAAAAAACTTAACTAGAATAGAAGATTAAAGTTAGATTTTGTTTTGTACAAAAAATAAACACTTCGTCTTGTCCGATCATTTAGACTAGTAAAATTGAGATTATTTAGTTGAATATTTGAGACTGCCTTAAATATAAACAAAATAAATGATAATTTTAAATAATTTAAAGTATTCTAAATAAATATTCATCTAAGGTGTGCTTAGATTTACTTATTAGCAAAAAGAAAAACGTTTAATTAAAAGAAAGAGAAACACAAATAGAATGCAGTATGGACAATAGGAATTTTGGCCCGATATTTTATCGGCCGTCTCTACAAAAGTTCTTGACAAACTAAAACTTGTTCAACGTGTTCGTCTTTTTTTAAATTAATTCTTTAAACGTTTCAATTTAGCATGATCTTGAATTTTTTTTCTAGATTAAAAGCTCTTAGAGCAAAATTTCAAGTGCAATTTATTAAAGGCATTTTTCTAAAATGTTCAAATTATCAAAAACTATAAATACATATTTTAAAAAAAGTGTCTTAAAAAATTAAAACAAAAATTTTCTTTTTACAAATTTAGGTGAATTTCTCTGATTTTTTATGCATCTAAATTCAATTTCGAAAAATATTGTTTAATATAGAAAGAGTGAAGTTTCCTTTTGGCATTTATAATCAAGTTCAAGTGATGTTTAATCCCGTTTGCAATTAGTAATCTTAATCAAATAATAGCTTAGGGATTAATAGAATAGCCATAAGAGTCCAATAATTTATAATGAATGAAAAAATATTTTTGTCTTTAATATTCTGTCAAATAGAGTTTTAATGCTAGAGCAAACTCAAATCAATCTAATTGTTACTACTAAGATTTACAATTTTAATTTTTGACCGAAAGATAGTCTTTTATCTCAAACTTAGAAATAAAAACTCTCTTTAAGTAACCAAGACTCTATTGTTGTGACATGACGCCGGTTTGTATTTGATTTAAATCGATTAATTCAATTTCTTTATGCAGAGTTTTAATTAAAAACGAAAACTTATTAAAAAATTTGTTTTTCTTTTTCTTTTTTTATTTTTTGAGCCTCAAGTAATTGAGTTGTATTAAGGAAAATACTCGAAAGTAAGCAAAAGCAAAAAATTAATTAAGGGTCAGTAAATTTTAGAATAATTTAGAATTTCTGAATAGGTAAATAAACAAACTGTAACTGATTTGAAATTTTCTACAAAAATAATTTAACCTAAATTTTATAATGATAGAATTTGCTTTTCACCTGTTTTCAAAATTAGTGTGTTTGTCTATTGGCTTAAGAGTAATCGTAGCCTGTTCAATGCCTGTAGGTAAGGCTTTTACAAAAATTTAATCAAAATAGATCGATACGTTTGCCTCAAGTCATTTAATTTTAATTTTCACTAATAACTTATTTATATCTTTTTTTAGAAGCTTTTTTGATCAATAAACATTATTATCGAACTTTTCGAACATACAAATTAACACAATACAATTACCAAAAGTACCATAAGCGATGGAATTTTTTTCCTAATCAAATTAATCAAACAATTTAAATAAAACTGGTCAAAGTAAAAGAATCAGTTATTTGGCGTAATAATGGATGATCTAAAACAATTCTACTTGCTTGAATACGAAATTAAGCGTTTACAACCAACTATCGCAATCATCACGATTCTGTTAAGTTCTTTAGGAATTTTTTTATCAATTTTATTTTTTGTTTTCAACATAAAAAATCGAAATTTTCGGTAAATATTTTATTTCAATTATACACTTGCTTTTAAATTTTGCCTCAGATAACTTGAATGAAATATTTTGATAATATTCCCTGTTATTAGGATTGTTCTTAATAAGCCAAAGTCAATATTAAAAGATAAGAAGCTTAAAAAAAAAACAGTTAAAAAAATCTAGCCATTTTTTCATGCATTCGATTTTTTTATTAAAGAAAACAAAAAACATTTTTATTCTTATTTAACAAAAGTGAAAAATTTAAAGAATTTGATTCAAATTTGAATAAATTCATTTTCTTGCCTAAATTAATTTGAAAAAAATTTTTTTTTGTTCATGTTTTCGTCTATTTTTACTAATATTTAGACAATTTTGAAAATTTTTTAATTACAATATTTTTACTTAATACATTCAAATATTCAATAGCACTGTGGCAAGTACAAGATAAGATCTTAGAAAAATATATTTTATTCTTCAAGCTACTGTTGTTTGTCTTTCACTGCTTCATTTCAACTGTTCATAAAATTTAACCTCACTTGCAACCAAGATCCCAAAATGGCACGTTTATGCAAGAGCATGTTCACTCTTAAGAATTAATTTTAAATAACTTTTTGTCTGCTTCGAAATGCACGATAATCTAAACCTTCATTTTAAAAATAAATTAATTAATTTTTTTTCAGTTCATTTGATTTCAAAGTTCATTTCGTTTTTTTCTTAACACTCAAAAATCGGAGGGCTCTTTTGAACCCCTTTTGTAACTTCCTTTATTTGT